>JAODAL010086526.1:0-10223 GCA_025379985.1 Phyllomedusa bahiana | reverse complement strand
GGCGGAAAGCTCTGGTGCCTTGAACAGAGCGGGGCCCCTTTAATCACTATATTTATTTTGGAGACTATAGGACACCATAGAGGCACCAATGTCCCTACTGAGATCTCACCCAAAGCCATCCTTAAAGGGGTTGTCTAACTCAAGATTAGCTATCAACTGAGAGAAGGAAAATTAAGATTTTTTTTTTTTCCAATGATATTGTTTTTGTTTTTTTTCCTTGTTGGAAAAAATAAGAGTTTTTCTTTTCTGAAGAACAGGTTTTTTTTTGGTTCCCCACCTGCTTTTCCCTTCGGCACACGGATGCCAGCGCTGAGGTCAGAGTGTGTTAACTAAAACAAAAGGATTTTATTTGGGTTATTTTGATCTCTGAAACTCTTGTCTAAAGATTTTTCCCCTGCTTTATGTCAGTGCAATTAAAAGAGTGGGAATAAAAAGCGATAGCAAATTTAGCTGTAGAACCACCCACAGCCTGACCAGAAAGAAGTCGGATGCATGAATCTATAATTGCTTTTGGCTACATGAAACAACATGGTGAGACAACCCCTGGCTGCTTCCAAAACTCGCTTTCACCACCTTGGGTTTTTAATATATCCCATCAGTTATTTGTCACCACAGCCTGCAACTTCCCCCTGACCCTTTGCCTCAAAAGAAGCTTGTGCGTTTAAAAAATATGTCATGTATTGTGACCTTTCTTTTTACAAACGATCAAAATTTATTATATTTTTTTTTTTTATTAAAAATTTTAAAAATTTTTTGTTTCCCTTCAATTTTTGATGACAAAAGGAAACGAAAAATTGAGTTACATTTATTTCTAAACCTCATTCTCCTCACATTTTAAAAAAACTATAACACACAACTCTATTTACAGTAAACACTATGCCACCTACCCCCCCCTCACAGTAAAACACTATGAAACCAAAATTTTACTTATTTCACAGTAACCACTATGACACCAAACCCCTCCCCCCACAGTAAAACACTATGCACACACTACTCTTCACATAGCAACTTGCAACAATATTTGTTTCACATTTTAAAACACTTACACCACTTCTCCCTCCTCCGAAAAACCTTTCAACACATACTCCCTTATCAAACAAAAAAACACTATGTAAAACTGTAGAAGGGTCGGGAGGTCCTCTAAAAAGTGGGGTATTTATCACCGAGGTGGGGGGCCTCGGTGATAGGGAAAAACCATTTAATTTGTTTGCGAAACAGTTTTTGTTGAGAGTTTTTTCTTTGTGTCCGGTCGGTTTTTTTGGAGGGCCCAAGACCCCTGGGGGGGAAAGGGGTCGTCCAAACCCCCGCCCAGGTCTTAACAGCCAGATAAAAGGCAGTGGTGCAGGAAGTCAGGGGGGGGCTTTGGACCCGCAACCGAAACCCGCAAACTGCCAAAAATGTGAGGCTGTGTAGGCCTGAAAGGGTGTGTGGTGAACATATCCCATTGCCTTGGGGTTTGTTTTCCCGAAGTAAGGACTTTATGTTTATGAACCCCTTTTTACGCTGAAAATAAGTGATTTTTGTTTGGAATGCTACCCTATAATAAACACCTCGACAGTGTCGGACCCGCTCAAAGGGGGATCCTGGTCCTCCCGGTAAGCGCAGGGGCCACACAGCGGGGCCCGGGTCCTCATAGCGTGAGGACCCCCCGCGGCCCCGTCGGGTCGTGGCAGCGTCGGTTTTAAATGATGTCATCGCGACGCTGCCTCCCTCGGGCGCACAGTGGCATAGGGGGGGGGGCCCGAGGAGCGGGCCGGGAGGGCGGGCGCAAAGAAGAGGAGGCGCGCGGCCAGGAAGAGGTAAGGGAAGTATTTTTGTTTTTTTTTACCTGGAGTTTACGCTTATTTAACCCTGCCCAAGCCTATATCCCCTGCCCGCCCGCCCCAGCCCTTATACCCCGCCCGCCTGAGCCCCCTTATACCCCTGCTGCCTGGGCCTTTTAACCCTATGCCCGCCTGAGTCCATATCCCCCGCCTGGCCCCCATTACCAATGCTGCCCGGCCCCCATATAAACCATTGCCCGCCTGAGCCCTATTACTCTGCCCGGCCCCCAATACCCTATGCCTGCCCGAGCCCCCATTACCCCTGCCTCAGCACCTATATCCCCAAAGCCGCCTGAGCCCCCTTTTACCCTGCCTGGGGTCGATTTTAAAAATATGCCCGCCTGAGCCCCCCTATTCACCTGCTTGGCCCCCTTTTCTATTGCCTGCTGAGCCCTATATATATGTTTCGCCCCATATATTAAATTTTTGCCTGCCCGACCCCTTATACACCTGCCTAGCCCCTATATTAATGCCGCTGAGCCCCTTTAAAACCTGCCTGGCCCCTTCTCTATTGCCTGCCTGTGTGCCCCTTTTTTGTTGATGAGCCCCCATCTTTTTCCTGCCTGGTGCCCCCGTGTCCTGTGAGTGCCCCTTTTTTTTTACCTCCTGTTAGGGGACAAAATTTTTACTGCCTGACTGAGGAGACATAATATTTAACACACAACCCCTGCCTGCTGGAGGGGAAAATCTGTATACTTTCCTAAATGTGGGGACCTATTTTAGTTCCTATCTGAGGGACGTTTAAAACCTGTCTAAAATGAGGGGACTTATATCCTATAAAAGGAGTTGCTGGAAATGTGAGGATTCTAAGATATTTGTGTCCAAATCTGCAGGAACGAGTATTGGCCGGGAGAACTCAGCATGAAGGTGTGAACCGGATGGAGAAGAGAAGGGAAAGTGAACGACGCTGATCAGAAAAGACGTCTCCTGTGAGTCACTAAATGTAACTGCAGTGTAATCACTTATATTTTTGCTGAGCGCCTACATACAACTAGTATCTACCACTATCTGGTCACTGTATGGTGGTAATATATGTCTCTAGGGCCTGTGTACAGCTGATAGTCACATGTGGGGGTTGCGTTCGGTCAGGGTCTGGCAGGATTATTTGATCTTTAAGTAGTAATAGTTTTGGGTCTTGGTTTTGTAGAAGTGTTTTTTGTAACAATCATGCGTCTGGTAGTTTTGCTCCATGTGTAGGTGTATGTTTTGGTGACTGTTATTTAGGGGTATTGCACTGTCATATGGAGGGGAGGGGTTTTGAAAAAGAAAATTTGTCAGGGCTGATTTTCATTGGCAGTGACTGCTGAGGAGATGGGAAGGAGCTATGTGGAATATGCAGAAAGTTAGTGACAGGACCTGGCGCGTTTCGGGAGGAATTAGTGGGGGGGGGGGGTGCAATTGTTTGGGGAGCGAGGGGGGGGGCATTGGCTGTACTCGCCTAGGGCACCAAAATGTCTTGTCCCGGCCCTGGGTGCATCGCTGGGGATACAGCAAGGACAAGCTAACCAGATCCCAGGTGTTCGACCTGTTTCATCTCGTCCAGAAGTGGCTTCAACCGGAGACCTGAACTCCTGCCCAAATGATCGAGAGGGTCGTCATGGACAGGTTCGTACACTCACTCCCTAGGCCGATACAATGCTGTGTGGCACAGGGGGATCCGCAGAGTGTGGACGAGTTTGTCGGTCTCGTCAAGCGATATGTGGCTGTAGAGAACTCTGTGAGTCGGGGAGATCGAGGTCCCAATTCTGGGGTGCCAGGAGGGTTAGTGACAGCCCCAAGAAGGGACCTAAGGCCGCTGGGGAGGTGATCTGGGAACTGACCTCAGGTCAAGAGGTCCTGGCCGTGATATCATCTGCTGGAGATGTCAGAACCCGGGTCACATAGCCGCCCAGTGCACGGAGCCTATGGAGTCCTCTATAGGCAGGCGCTGCTCATGGTTTGCGCACCCTGTCTGCAGCGCCAAACCCAGCCAAGGGGAGGGCCCCAGGCGTCCCAAAGTTTTCTAAAAAGGGTTTCCCACTGTGACTGGACTCCTGGACTCAGGGAGTTTGGTGACCCTGCTAATGGCCACACTCCCGCATGTACTGATCCCTGGGAAAAGGATGGGGGGTGATATGCATCCATGGAGACACAAAGCATTACCCCGTGACGCAGGTGGACAGTGGCACAGGCCGGACCACTATCTCCCTTGATGCACCCTATTATTGTGGGTCGGGACTTTCCCTTGTTCTGGGACCTATGGGAAAAAGCAGTGCCGCATAACTGCCCAGGAGGCCAAGAGGGTACAGGTAATGTGGGGGCCGAGACCCCTGACAACTTCCCTATGTCAGCATTGGTGGGAGATCAGGATGAAGAACGAACGCCTGAGACCCCCGTTTCCGACCTGGGAGTATCCCGGGAAAATTTTGGCTCTGCCCAGCTCAGGGATCTAACCTTAAAATGGGCATTAGAGAATGTCACTGTGCTAGATGGTGTTCCCCAAGAGCCAGGGGCAGACGAGCGGTACCCCCACTTTGCGGTCAATAATAATTTGCTATACCGGGTGACCAAAGTGAGGGATGATGTTATTGAGCAGCTTCTCGTACCTGGGCCCTACAGGCGCATGGTTCTAGACCTGGCACATACCCATGTGTTAGGGGGTCAACTTGGGGCTGACAAGACCCAGGAACGGGTGTTACAGAGGTTCTACTGGCTGGGGTGTTACAGAGAAATAATGGAGTTTTGCCAGTCGTGTCCCGTGTGCCAGGTAACATCCCCAGTGGCCCACTTCCATAGCCCATTGGTTCCGTTGCCAATTATAGAGGTTCCATTTAAAACGGATTTGCAATGGATTGGGGGGGCCCCCCTGGTTAAAGTCAGCTAGAGGGCCACTATATTCTGGTGGTCGTGGATTACACGATTCGGTACCCAGAAGCAGTGCCCTTGAGAAATACGTCATCAAAGTCCATTGCCAGGGAACTGTTTTTTATATTCTCCAGGACAGGGCTACCTAAGGAGATTTTGATGGACCAAGAGACACCGTTTATGTCGAAAGTAATGAGGGAATTGGGGTAAAGTACTAAAAATTAAACAGTTGTGCACTCGGTTTATCACCTCAAAACCCGATGGTTTAGTGGAAAGGTTTAATAAGACCTTAAATTCCATGTTATTTAAGGTGGTTAGAGAGGGATGGAGGGGAAATGGGACTGTTTATTGCCCTACTTGTTATTTTCTAGCAGGGAGGTACCACAAGCGTCCACTGGGTTCTCCCCGTTCGAGTTATTGTATGGGCAACACCCCAGGGGTCTACTTGACATTGCGAAGGAGTCCTGGGAGAGTGAAGGCACCCTATACAAGAGTGTGATTGAACATGTGGCACAGATGCAGGATAGGCTGGCTAATGTAATGCCCATTGTGAAAGAACATCTCCAGCAGGCGCAAGAGGCACAGTCCCGGATATATAATCGATCGGCCAGACTCCGAGAGTTTAGTCTGGGGGATTGGGTACTTGTGTTGGTACCAACCGTAGAAAGCAAATTCTTGGCAAAATGGCAGGGACCTTATGAGGTGGTGGAGAAGGTGGGTGACGTCAATAACCGCATACACCAAATCCCGGGAAGAGAAAGCCCATGCAGCTGTACCACGTGAATTTGCTCAAACCTTGGAAGGATAGAGATCTGCCCCCAGAACCTTGCTTGGTGACCCAGCCAGTCCCCGGATATGGGCAGTAAAATTGCTGAGACCTGTCCCCTTCCCAGAAGCAGCAATGTAGGGAGTTGTTGCAATGTAACAAGGACTTGTTCTCAGAGGTGCCAGGGCTGGTAAAGGGCATTGAGCATGAGGTACTTACGGAGCCACATGTTCGAGTAAATCTGAAACCCTATAGGATTCCAGAAGCCCAACGGGAATAGTGGCCAATGAGATAAAGAGGATGCTACAGTTAGGGGTCATAGAAGAGTCAAAGAGTGTCTGGTCCAGTCCAATAGTCCTGGTACCAAAACCGAACGGGGAATGGAGGTTTTGCAATGACTTTCGCAAACTCAATGAGGTGTCTAAGTTCGATGCCTACCCTATGCCCCGGGTAGACGAACTAATTGAGAGGCTAGGGCCAGCCCGCTATATGACCACGCTAGACCTAACAAAAGGGTACTGGCAAATGCCACTGTCTAGAGAAGCCCGGGAGAAGACGGCTTTCTCCACACCAGACGGGTCATTTCCAGTATGTGCGGATGCTGTTTGGGGTTTCAGGGAGCGCCAGCTCGTTCCAGAGGGCCAATTGACCGTATATTTACGTCCCCATAGGAAGTTTTGCACTGTTTTCCTTGACAACATCGTCATTTTCAGCAGAGACTGGGCGAGTCATCTGCCTAAAGTACAAGCGGTTCTGGATGCCTTAAGGGAGGCTGGGTTCACTATAAATCCCAACAAATGTTCCATGGGCTTGGAGGAAGCCAGATACTGGTTATATAGTGGGGAGAGGTCAGTTAAAGCCCCAAATAAACAAGGTGGAGGCGATCCAGAATTGGCTACAGCCCCTCTCTGTAAAGCAGGTCAGGGCCTTCTTGGGTATAGTGGAATACCACAGAAGGTTCATCCCAAATTTTGCTGAGATTGCAGCGCCCTTGACTGACCTCACGAAGGGCACAAAGTCGGTGGTGGTAAAGTGGTTCCCCGGAAGCAGAGAGGCTTTTCAGGACCTAAAGCAAGCTCTGTAAACAGCCAGTGTTGGTGGCCCCTGATTTCGCCAGACCATTTATTGTACAAACAGATGCATCGGATGTAGGGCTGGGGGCTGTCATGTCCCAAGAACTAAATGGGGAAGAACACCCCATTGTATATCTGAGCCGTAAATTGTCCCCCTGTGAGAAAAACTACTCTATTATAGAGAAAGAGTGTTTAGCCATCAAGTGGGCAATGGATTCGTTGAGGTTGTAGGTAGGAGGTTTAAGCTGGTGTCAGACCACACACCCCTAAAAAAGGATGGGGAGAGAAAAAGGGGTAACAATGCCTGGGTCACGGGATGGTTCCTAGCGCTACAAGATTTTAGATTTTTTGTAGAACACAGGCCCGGGAAAAATTTCATGCCAATGCCGATGCCTGTCAAGGGTGCACTGTATGGTGGCAGAAGGTGCCCCAAACCCCCCGGCTTTGGGCAGAGGGGGGGGGGTTTTGTAGAAGGATCAGAGGTACCGTCATAGACGGGAGGTATTTATCACAGAGGTGGCTGGCCTCGGTGATATGAAAAACCCATTTAGCTTGATGCCAGCAACAGTTATTGCTGCTGAGCAGTGTTTCTGTGTAGGTTCCGGCTTGGGTTTTTTATGGAGCGGCCCAAGAGTCTGGGTGGGACGGTCGCTCCAATACCCCAGCCCAGGTCTTACCAGCCAGATAAAAGGCAGCTGGTGCAGGAAGTCAGGGGGTGTGCTTTGGACCTGCAACCAGAAGCTGTGAGCTGCTGTGCTGTGAGGCTGTGTAGGTAAAGGTGTCTGTGGGTCAATACCCCTTTGTTGGTTTTTTTTTCCCTGAAGTAAGGACTTTTGTTATAGGGAAACCCCCTTTTTTGTGAAGCTAGTGCATTTTTTGTTTGGAACCTGAAAACTAAAATAAACACCTCGTTTTTGGGACTTTAAAACCTTTGGTGTGCTTGCCTTTGAGCTGACCCCACCAAACACAATTCTCCTCCAGAAAACAAAATGCCGGGCAATATTTCCCCCTACAATAAAAAAAACTACATACCCCTGTTTTCGGCCCCGTCCCCAGGGCCCGCGGGGGGGGGGGGGTGGCCCTTTTCTCTGCAATGAGGGGGGAAAACAGCCCCCCCCCCTCCCATAAAAAGTGTTAATTCCGTCCGAAATTCGGAGGAAAAATGATCATGTTCAAGTGTTTTGGCCCCCAGGGGGATAACCCCGGGGCAAAAAAAACCGTGCCGTGGGGACATGCCCTTACACTATATAAACAGCATCTATAAGACTATACAGAAACTATAGGTCCCCCTCACAAAGTCATGTCCCTATTTGCTCAGTGATCCGGGGGATTCTGAATGGGGTTTGTTCTTGGCACTGTATAGTGTATTAGTTTTGCGAGTTGGGGCAGTGGCACGCAGTTAAAAACCCTTTTGCCAACATGTTACTATAATGTGTCCATTATACATTACACCACTTAAACTTTAGTACTGTGAGCTATTGTTGGTTTGTACAGTATATTCTATGTATAATACACATGTAGGGACTTGTGCACTGAATAAATCCATCCAGTTGTACAAAGATACAAAGATCATCAGTGTTGTCCTTCAGATTTGGGTCAAATTCAACCCAAATGAGAAAGCTCTGATTCTGGTCAACCCACTTTGCCAAAAAAATTGTCTCTAAATGTAACTATAGCCCTAAATTTGGGGTAGGATTAAGGTTTCTTTCCGGTTCATTCTCCTCAGTGCGGTGGTTTCTGGTCTGATGGTGCTATAGCTTCAACGTCCCCTCCGGTCCCATGTTGAATTGGGCTAGCCTAATATGACCTGGGGCCAGATGTAACATCAAAGCAGAAGTGTCGTCGGGGCGACAGCGCTGCAAGACCTGGAAGAGTCATGGAGAGTTAATCCTAAAAAAGCTTAAAAATCTTTACCCTCCCCAGAACCCCCCGTAGAAATTCCCAAAATTGATTTGGAAGAACAGGCCAAGACTTCCAAGTATATTTGACCCCTTATTCCCCCAGCTTGGTTTGAGGTATGGTGGTATTGGTTTTGGGTCTCCCGAGCTGTGGGGCCCGGATGGTGGGTTGGCTCTTGGACCCTCCACGCTGAGGTTTCAGCGCATGTGGGCCCTGGATGGGGGGTTGGCTCTATGGCTCCCCCAGAGTGTGGGTGCAGTCAGCTGGGGGGCCCCGGATGGGGGTTTTTGGTTAGGGAAACCCCGCAGTGTGGGTGCAGTCAGCTGTGGAGTCCTGGATGGTGGGTTTGGCTCTATGAAACCCCAGAGCTGTAGGTGCAGTCGAGTGGGCCCCTGGATGGTGGGTTTTGGGCTCTTGGCCCCTCAGCGCTGCAGGTGCAGTCAGCATGTGGGCCCCCTGGATGGGGTGTTGGCTTATGGACCCCCCAGCAGCTGTGGGTGAGTCAGCATGTGGGGCCCCCCTGGATGGTGTTGTTGGTCTATGGCCCCCGCAGCTGTGGTGCAGTCAGCATGTGGGCCCTGGATGGTGGTTTTGGGCTTATGGACCCCTCAGCGCTGTGGGTGCAGTCAGCTGTGAGGCCCCTGGATTTGTGGGGCTTTATGGCCCCTCCGCAGTGTAGGGCGTCGCATGTGGGCCCCTGGTTTTGGTGGTTTTTGGCTCTTTGGACCCCCGCACTGGGGGGGCGTCAGCATGGGGGCCCCTGGATGGTGGTGTTGGCTCTAGGGGCCCCCTCGCAGCTGGGGTGCAGTCAGCATGTGGGCCCCGGTGGTGTTGTTGCTCTAGGACCCCGCAGTGTGGGATGCAGTTGGCTCCAGACCCAGGGGAAACCTCCTTGACCTCATGGAGTCACCCCCTCCCCATTAGTGCTCTCTGGGCTGCACACAGTGGGGATGGTTTCATTTTTTGGTCATAAAAATGTGATCCGGTGTAGTAAGAAAGTATTTTTTTATTTGTGTTTTCCCTCTATGACCTGTTGTATGATTTGTGATGTATCAGTCACATGATGCAGATAGAACCTGCTCTTTGCGTTGCAGGACTCCTCTGTCTCGGGTGTCAGTCAGGAGTGGTGCGGGGACCGGGGGATCTGCCCTCCCTTTATCAAAAACTTAAAATTGAAAACATTTTTTACCTTTTTTTACTTTTGCCAAAAACAATAACTTCTGCTTTTAGTGACGGCGTCAGCAGGCGAAGCGCGCCCCCCCGGGGGCCGCCTCTGCACACACGTTCTATTAATGTGAAATCGCAGATTTACAAACAAAAAAAGGGGGAGAGGGTTGGGGGAAAAAACTAGCATCGTCAAAACAAAAAAAAAGCAACCTTTTCTTTTAGTTTGAAAAAGGAAGTTTTTTTTATCTCCAAAAAATTAAACATTCCCAAAAAACTGTGTGAAAGTCAAAAATGGCCATTTTAAAAGGGAACCCAAAAGGTGGTCTGGATACTCAGAGATACAAGAGGAGTCAATGGATTACTGCAAGACAGTTTTTATTTTTACTCTATTCACAGCCAGAGCTGCAGTGTCAAAAGGCAGCTTTAGGTGTGACTAGAGTATGATACTGGTTTGATTCAGAATTAGAACAAGATACATAATGCAAAGTCTGTTCGGTCGCACCTGTAGATAAAAATGCAGCGGGCATGGGACGGCTGACGCGCAGCCGGCTCTCCACTGGAAGCAGGGCGATTTTACCGCCCTGCCTCCTGTCATTGGATAAGACTTTAAAAGAGCCCGTATGACGCAAGCCTGGGGTACTGTTCCCGGAG
>JAODAL010086525.1:0-10223 GCA_025379985.1 Phyllomedusa bahiana | reverse complement strand
CGGGACTGGTACAGGGCGTCAGAAAACTCTCAATACTGCAAACTAACAAGGCCAACCAACAAACTGGCAAGGTGTGTTTGGGGGTGTTGGTACCTTTAAAATGGACCAGCGCCCACAATGCCAATTACGGGGGCGCTGGCCCTTTTAAATCCTGACCAGCCGTCGCCCCGGGGGTTGGGCAGGGGCGCGCGGCGGCCGGAACAGACGGGCAGCGTTCCCGGAGCGGGCGGTAAGTGCCGGCGCCCGGGCAGCAGAGAGATGGGCGCGGGCAGCCGCGGCACCCGGCCGAGAGCCCGGGCAGCGGGGGAATGGGCGCGGGCACCCCCGGGCACCCCCCCCAGGAGCCCTCCCGGCAGGGGGGGGACCGGGGGGCCCAGCGGTCCCCGGGCCCCCATGCATCTGTGTGGACTTCTGCCCCAGTTTCTTCACATTATTGTGAGAGAACCCGTCTGCGCGGCTCCCTAAAACAAAAAAGCGAGATAGATATTTTTTTTTTTACAGCACACAGCTAACTTAACCCTTTCCCCATAACCTTCTCTCCTCTTGTCAATAGATATTATTCTTTATCATATTTATGGGGAATACGTATCCATTGTACAGTACCTATTGTCCATATCTGTTCCCAAAACCCTTTTCCCCTCTGTACTAATATGCTTTTTCATTTTAATAAAGCTTAAAGCCTTATGACTTATCCCGCCCGCCTCTCGCAGTTTCGCCTCCTACTTTCCCCATTGAAATATTATTTCTTACAGCTCTCAGCTAGTTACCTATAATTTGAAGATCCAAAAAATAAATTTTCTCTTGATGAATTTCAAAGGTAAATTTTCATCCCAATTTTAAATTATATTGGTCTAGAAAAAAAACCTTAAAAAATTTCTTTGAATATGGTTTTACTGCAGGAAGAGGAAAAGATGGTAATAGACTCAATACATTGAACCCAAAAGGCTTATATGAAGGCTTTTTTGCAGCTTTTTCTAATCGTCGATTCCTATATAAATTTTTGAAGAAACATAAAAAATATGTGATAAAGACGGTCAGGGACAAGATGGTCATGGGCAAGATGGTTAAAAAAGAATAGGGCACCCAAGTTCACATACGTTTTTCCCTTGTCCCCCTCTTTCTTCTGTCCCTCCTTGTCCCTCATTTTCCCCCGTGGTTGTAAAATGATAAGTATTAATCAAGAAACCCCCCCCCCTTTCCGTCGGTTTTCCCCGTGTTTGCATGAAAGTTTGGGAAAAAGGTCAGTGAGGCCACAGATTTTATTTGATGGGTTTGGGGCTATATTTTTTATTTTGCTAAGGAATTTTTACAACCCAAATTAATAGTAATACATTTAGGCTATGATAGAACCGTTTGGGGTTAAAGTCCACTATTTAAGTTTTTAAAATTTATTGTTTTACCCAAAGCTAGATTTTTTGCTAACCATGGAAAATACAATGGGCAAAATGGACTGTATCTTGCATATCCCCCTTTTAAATGTAAGAATTAGGGAAATGCTAGAAACTGTAAAAAAGAAATTTAAAAGGGGGAAATGGGGGCGAAACGGAGCAGTATGGACAATAGTGTATGTAAAGGAGTTTCGTTTTCCCCCAAAAAATGCTATTAAATAATATGCATATAGACATAAAAGGGGAGAAGGTTTTGGGAAGGTTAAGTTAAAATGTGTGCTGTAAAAAGTAATAATATTCGCTTAGTTTGTTTTAGGTGAGCCCAAGGCTTCTTAATAAGTGAGAGAAGCGGACGAAATCCACACAGATAGGGCAAAAAAGCCCCTTGGTAAAGTGCGGGCATGGGGGCATGGTAAGAGGGGCGAAAGCCGCCATGGAGATTGGGGAATTTGTTCATAAGAACCCAAAACACAGTGAAAAGCTTCAGTATGCTGCAGGAGGAAAAGGGACAAATGGGGTTTTTTGAAGCTCTGGTGGTTTAATAGTGAGCACCTGAATAGGGTTGTAACTAAGATATATTAAAGGAAATGAGCTAACCACATTGACCCGGGCCTCTGTCCCCCGTGAAGCCAGTTTAGCTGGTGAAACATGTTGGGGAGGGCGGCATGACATTTTAATTTTTTATTTTCTGGCTTCATTACTGTGTTACCCCTGCAGAGGGCTTCCACGAAACCCTTTTATTTTTTAGTCCATGAATTAGGGATGATTTTCCAATAAAATCTTTTGGGGTTAATTAAAATTTCTGTAGTATAAGGGTTCCCCTTTCAGTGGGGGGTGCTCCACCAGACGGGTAATAGAAAGGAGGATTCCTTACAATTAGAAAGGAATATTGGAGGTTAGAAATCAGTTTTTAAATTTGTGATTGAGGGGAAGTGGTATACATAAAAAAGTTCGTTTTAGTGTTTTTTAATTGAAGGGGATATAGTTTTAAGTTTGTCTATGGCAAAATAGTAAATATAGTCATTAAAAGTCACTCTTTTTCCTCTTGTTAGATTCCCATTTTTTTGAGATTACGAGAATTAAGATCACGTCGTTTTCGCTGCTTCTTTTACTTTTGGCGGCCAGGCAGTCAGTGCAGAGCACAGAGGGAGGTAAAGATACCTGGTAAATGCCATTATGATTAGAGACTGTGAACTGAACACACTGCTATCTCTGCTGTGCTTGTTTCAAAGAAGGCAGACACATCATTTCTCAGCGATTTCACAAAGGAAAAGCTGCTAGATAGTTTATTTAGGGTTGGGGTACAGCAAGATTAGGGAATCCTAGACAGTAGTAGTTAGTGACTTTGATATTGCTGCAGACTCCATCTTTACGATCTTTGTTTTGATTGCCCAAAAGTTTCTGCAGTTTTGGGGGATCGCTTGTGTACAGGACACTGTTAGGAAATCTCTCAAAAGAAATTGCTGTGTTATACTGGTCTCTTGTAGAAAATTTAATTCCGTGCCCAAAATTTCCTTGCTGCAGTTTTGGGGGGACAGCCAGTGTACAACCCACCGTTCTCCCAAAAGACCCCATTTCACAGATAATCCTAGTTGCCAGTTGCAAAGTATAAGGATTCAAGAATACTGTTGATTTGGTGTCAAAGTTCCTCCATAAGACCACATTTCATATATATTTCATAGAAAAAAATTATATTTCTAGTGCTAGTTGCCAGTTGCAAACTATAAGAATTCAGGAACACTGTTGATTTGGTATCAGGGTTCTTCCATAAGACCACATTTCTTAGATATTCCATAGAAAAAATAATTTGTTTCTAACTTTGTTTTCCAGTTGCAAATATAAGGGAAAGGATTCAAGAATACTGTTGATTTGATGACACAATGCGGTTGGGATCACAAGGCATTTCAAAAGATCAAGAGGCCCAAGAGGACGATTTTGTCTGCTGTGACGCCCAATCGCTGTTGTCCTCAGAGGAGGAGAAGGAAGCTGGTCCCCCTCTTTCCACTAGACTCGCCATCTTTAAGGTGTGAAAATGACGAACACAAGAGGCAAAAGGCGTGGAACCCAATATATGTTCTCCAGACTCTTCCATAAACATGGAGTTCTGCCTTTGTCAACATACATGCACATCTACAAGAAGGGTCTTCAAGAAGGGTGACATTAAGGGTATGGGCAACAAATAAAAAGGCATGCCACATAAATGCTATTATGGTAAGACTGGCAGGATCTACAATGTTACACAGCATGCTGTGGGTATAATTGTGAACAAGCGGATCAAGGGAAAAATCCTTGCCAAAAGAATCAATGTCCATGTGGAGCACATTTGCCACTCCAAGAACAGAGATAGTTTCCTCCAGCACGTCAAGGACAATGAGAGGAAGAAAAAGAAAACCAAGGAGAAGGGCACCTGGGTGGAACTGGAGTGTCAGCCAGCGTTTCCAAGAGAAGCTCATGTCATCGGCAACTCATGTAAAGGAACATGAGCTCCTTGAGCCGCATCCCGACGAGTTTATGGTATAATGTGACAATATCCTTTGAAAAATATGCATTGTTGCTTAAGCATAAGGATGTAATGATGATATGTAAGGCTTTTCAAATTTTATATGGAGGGGCAAGCGCTCTCGTATAGGCATAAATTTCTCAAGCGCTACCGGGGTCTTGACTGTCTCCTGAGGAAGGCTCAAGATCTTAGCTCACACTTCCGTCGTTCGCACACTGCTTCCGCCCGACTGTCAGCGTTGCAGCATCATCTGGGTCTCCCTGTCAACCAACTACATTTCTTCATGCAAATTTTATTCTGAGTGTCCAAAAGCTAATTTTTGCTGGTTTTGGGGTCAGGTCACTCTAAAAGACACCAACAATAAAGGTTGTATTGAAAATAATCTTATTTCAAATACTCATTACTTCATGCAAATTTTATTCTGAGTGTCCAAAAGGTCATTGTTGCTGGTTTTGGAGTCAGGCCACTGAAAAAGACACCAATAGTAAAGATCCTATTGAAAAAAATCTTATTCCAAATATTTATTTCTTGGTACAAATTTTATTCTGCGTCTCCAGAAAGTCTTTTGTGCTGGTTTTGGGGTCAGGATACTGTAAAATAGGACACTACTCCTTTCAGGGGCCCTAATTAAAAAGGGGCCCAGTGATATGTTAAAAAAAGGAACTAATAATGGGTGGGGGACCCATTTGATTTAGCTGCATGGGTCCCTGAAACAGTTAATAGATGACTGACGACTGCCCTGGCTGCTAAAATCACATGACTGTCTTATGTGTATGTCACCGTATTTCCTGTTGAACACCACTTCCACCTTAGTCTCTGTAGTGAACCACTGCTTCCTGTGTCTGCTGGTTTGCCGGCAGGAAGAAATACCATTTAATAGCAATTTAACACAGGAAAAGCTGCTAGTGAAATTACTCAGGGGGAGGGAGGGCAGCTAGCCTAACCCTAAAATGCATGACGTTAATAATATACATATAAACGTCATTGGGGACTTTTAGGACCCCATTCACATAATGTATAAAAACACACTTAATTAACTTTCACAAGTTTATTTCAAAATTGCTCAATAAAATATGAATAGTGGACAACATTTTAATTATAATTTTTCACAGAAAACAACAAAAATTATTTTTTTCCCAAATTTCACGCAAAGACATGAAAACACACAAAAATGCATAGAAATCTATAGCAAAATAGCTGCAGCTACATTTTTATTCTAGCTTTCTTTTCTATTATATTAGTCTTCCAAACAATTTTTGACATGTTATTTTTTCAGAAGAGTGTTCTTTGCAAACAGTTTCCTTACAAGTGGAACAATATCGCTCAGTTTTCCTCTCTATGTTTCTTGGACACATGAAACAGCGCTTTCGTTTTCTTTCTCCTGGCTCTGGAATAATCTGAAACTGTACGCCACACCGTTTCATTGCTTCTTTAGTTTGCTTTGGCAAGCATTTCAAGTCGCTTCGCTCTATCATGTGAGGCATTAAAAGTTCATGACAAAGGTCCATCAAGAATAAGCGTTCTCCTGTCCTTCCTCTGTGCATGAAATTCCGGATGAGTTTCTGTATAAATAATGAATGAATTTAGGGCGCAACATCAAGCATATTTGAAAATAGTACTACAGGCCATCGTTTTTGTTTGCCTCTTACACGATATTCTCCCACCATCTCATCCATTTTATCTACACCTCTCTTTTGTTGCATTGTAATGCAGATGAATTTCTGTTTTCAATTTTTGTTTATTGCTTTCAACACTGCAATCGTGATGCATGGTACTGAGTAAAATTACAGATTTCTCTCCTTCTTCGCCTTGAAAGACACCAAAGTCGCTTTGTTATTGAATCCAAAGACACTCTCATAAAGTGCTCGCTGACGATTGTGTTTGAGTGCTGCTGGAATTTCTCATCTGTTTTACTTTATAGTACCAACAAGTGAAATAGCTTTTGCAAGCATGAAAATTGCCTAGTTCAACATTGGTGAAATAATTGTCCATGGTGATGTTTTCTACCTGAATTGAATATTGGAACAGCTAGAGTTTTGACTATTTCAGACCCCTTATCCTTCTGTACTGGTGCAACAACCTCATTTCCAAAGTAGATTACGCCATTTTATGCCATAATAATTTGCAGAATCACACATCCAGAAGATTTTTATTCCATACTTGGCTGGCTTGCTGGGCATGTATTGTATGAATTTGCAGCGTCCTCTGAACGGTACAAGTTGCTCATCTACAGTAACATTAGTACTAGGATTGTAAAGTTTTTTGCAATTTTTGATAAATATGTTCCAGATATAACTGATAGGGCTATAATTTGTCTGTTTCAAACCTCGCTGCACGAGTTCGCTTATCATCAAAGTGAATGATTCTTCTAATTTCCTCATATCTGCCCACTGACATTGTCGCCTTATAGTGTGGATCAGAAAGGGGGCCCAAAAATAATCCTCGTATTGGGACATCATACGTTTTTTTGACTTCTGCCAAAGAAAAAGCCAATATATGCATAAATTTCCTCTTTTAAATATTTTTCCGGATTTATTTTTTGCAAAGGATAAGTTTTTTTTTCTGGGTTTGAACATAATAGGACCCTTCTTTAACCCCTTCACGACCTTGGGCCCCAAAATCCATCTCCCAGGTGGTTTGGGGTTCACGACCTGGACGTATGGATAGTCCAAGGATCGGCAAACTCAAAGGGGCGAGTTCGCGGCGATCGGGGGGGGTTGTCAGCGATATTACAGCTGAATCCCGCAGCGTCGGCCCCGACCCCGGATTGCTCCGGGGGGGGGGGGGGGTTTAAAACCCCTTTAATTATCGCGGAGGGTCGCAATAATTAAGGACGCAGGGGGAGATCGTCCTCCTGCGTCTCTGTCGGCGGCAGCAGCGCAGGGACGGCATCCGTGCAGCCCTGCCCCCTTACAGACACCAGGAAGGAGAGAATCCCTTCCGGGTTTCTATGACGTCACGACCCCGGGCCCGGCCCCTGTGGGAAAACCGGCATCGTGACTGACGGGTTCCATGGGAAACCCAGTAAAGCAAAAATAGCACGTTTCCCTTTTAAGGAGATCTAAAGACTTTTCATTCAAACCCCCTAGGGGGAAAAAGAAAAAAAAATAACGTAAAAAAAGTAAAAAAAAGTGAAAAACATGTAAAAACACAAACCAAAAAAATAAAATAAAAATCGTACACCGCCCTTTTCCCCCTTTACAAACGCCAATCGCCCCAAAAATGTCAAAAATAATAAAGTACCCAAATTTGTATCGCCGCGTGCGAAGACCTGCCCTAAAAAATCTTATGTTAACTAACCTTTTACGGGAAGCTGTAAAAAAAAAAAAAAAAAAAAAAAATCACAAAAATTAAGATTATTGTTCATCCGCAGCACTTTAAAAGGAATAAAAAGCTCAAAAACTCCCTAAAAACGCCAAAGTTGTACCAATTTAAAACGTCAGTTACCCCGCAAAAAAGTCCCAACAGCTCGAACGGAAAAAATAGAAAATGAAAAGCCTCAAAGATAGCGTGCTAAAAATTGTTTTAACACAAAAAACACTTTTTTTTTTTTTTTAAGGCTTCGCTTAAAAAAAAACTTAAAAATGGGGTATCGCCAAAATCGGCACCAAAAGAAAATTTAACTTATCTGGAACTGCAGGGTGAGCCCTTTTAAAAATAAAAAAAAAAAAAATACAGGTTGCGTATTTTCTTCACCCTGGCCCCCAAAAAAAATGGATTTAAAAGCGATCAAAAAACCTTGTCCCCCCAAAATGATGCTATAAAAACGTCAACTCATCTTGCAAAAAAAAAAATCCCCACACACTCCAAGCCAGAAAAATTTAAAAGTTATGGGTCTCGGGGTATGGCGATGCAAAAAGTATTTTCTGGTTTAATAAAAATGTTTTTATTGTAAAAAAACAGTTTAAAAACATAAAAAAAATACAAATTGGGGATCGGGGAATCGTTTTGACCTCTGAGTAAAGCCCATGTCTATAACCCTACATGACCGTTTAAAAAAAATAAAAAATAAAAAACACAACCAAGATTTCTGTATTTTTTTCAAAAAATCCACAAAAACCTTAATAAAAAAATGAACATAGTCATATGCACCGCATAATGGTACCCAAAAAAAAATTAAATCATCCCCCAAAAAAAGCCCATACACACTTGCACACAGCAAAATAAAAAAATTTTTGGCTTCAGAATAGGACAACATAAAAAAAAACAATTTTTTTATAGACGTTTTTTTACTGTTTAAAAGTAATAAAACGAAAAAACATTAAAATTTATATCATTGAATTGTACCCACCCCCCAGTAAAAATTAACATCATTTCACTGCAGGCGAATGCTGTAAAATTGAAACTCAAAAAACAATGACCCGAACTGGTTTTTCCCCCCTTTTCATTGCCCAATCTAAAAAAAAACTAGGAACACCTGTGCACCAAAATGCAAGTACACTCCTAGATGGAACCCTGATGGGTGTTTAATCCAAAATGGGGCGACTTCTGGAAGGTTTGCCTGTTCTGCTACTTTGGGGGCTTTGCAAAGCGACAGGCCCCACCAAAATCTGGTTCCAAAAGCCCAAAAAGGGTCCCTCCCTTATACGCCCGCTAGCCCCAAAACAGTTTCACCCACATGTAGGGTTTCAATTGGAAGAAATTGCTTAAAAAAGTTTTAGTTTTTTTTTTCCAGGGTTCCTTGTATATAGAAACTTTTTTTGCTAAAATTTCAAAATTTTGGAAAAAAAAATTTTTTAATTTTCACAGCCTTAGCTAAAAAAAATTTGTGAATACGGTGTTGGGGGCTATTACTCAATGCACCCCCTGGTATATTCCTTAAGGGGGGTGTAGTTTCCAATATGCGGTTTTTTAGGGTGTTTATTAAGTTTTAGCACCTAAAGGGGGTCCCCCCAAACCTGAAAAAGGCCCTAAAAAAATCGTATTGAAAATGGAAACCCCAGAGTTTAGTAGGTGCTCCTCCTATTTGGGGGGTTATGGGGGAGCCAAATAAAACTAGGGCCCCATATGGGATATCTTAAAAACGCAGACCTGGGGGATTGAAAAAAGTTTTCATTTACCCGTCCATTTACGTATTCCAGGAATAAGGAAAAATATTGAAAATCTGGGAAAAAAAAATGAAAAATTTTTAAATTTACCTCCCTTTGCTTTAATTTCGTGAAATATCTAAAGGGTTTCAAATTCCCTAAATAGTTTGAAAATACTTGGGGTCTAGTTTCTCAGGGTGCACTTATGGGGGGTATCTAACATGCGGCCCCCCCAAACCAGTCAGAACTGGAGTGGTCCCTAAAAAAATGTATATTGCAAATTTTCTTGAAAATGGGAAAATTATACTAAAATTTCTAAGCCCCCCAATTTCGTAAAAAAAAAAAAGAATTTAAAAAATGATGCCCAAACCTATAGTGGCTATGGAGATGCTTTTTTAAAAAATTTTGTGGGGAAAAATTTTCGTCTTGCACGCAGAAAATTTTGCAACTTTTAAAATGCAAATTTTTCCAAATTTTTTTGAAATTTTGATATTTTTTCCCAAAAAACAAGGTTGTATGGGTAAAAATTCTTATAAATTTTAAACCAAAAATTCCAGGAAAACAATCTTGAAAACAATGGGTAGGTAAAAAGTGTCAAAAAGTTATTCTACATAAAGTGACATATGCCAATTTTAAAAAATTGGGGTGGGTCGGAAGGCCCAAAACAGGGTGGGCCTTAAGGGGTTTTTATTGTCAGAAAAAAAAAAGTAAGAATACATATTTAGGGGTAAAATAACTGGGATTCCCAAAGGGTTTCCCTTTAGGAGTCTCACAATATTGTGTATTGGAGTAGGGTTCCCCCTAATGTAGGTTTTCTGTCCCAAAAAAAATTATCACTTTTTTGAGGATCCCCAGATTTACTTCTTCTCATCAAAGAATCAGGAGAGGAGTTTGATTATGGTGGCAATATTCTTCTCAGACAAAGATATTTTCCTTTCTCACGCTTTGAAACATAATCGCTTCAAACTTTGGTCTCAGACCTTGGGGGAAGACTGTGCCATTGTGATGATGTTGAAAATGAAACAGATTTCCTCCAAAAGCTTATTTATCAAAGGTCCTTCGAATTAGTCACAGTGTTACTGTCCTAGTACTCTATATACCACTCTTACTGTGTTTAGGGACTTGAGGTGATTTTGGGCCTTAAACTCCCTCCAAAAAATCACCGACATCCCCTGTTTTTCACACCCCGGCCCCTCCCCCAGCATTACTTAGTACAAAAAGTAACTTGAGACAAAAAACTTTTGAGACCATGATAAAAACAGGGGGCGTAAAAAGGCCCCAAAATTGTACAGATGTAGTTTTCACCCA
>JAODAL010086524.1:0-10223 GCA_025379985.1 Phyllomedusa bahiana | reverse complement strand
TCGAACTTGTGCATACACAAGGTGCGGCGCGCCCGTCACATCACACCGCATATACTATAGAACAGGCAGGCCCTGCTGCGCTGCATTGTGGGAGATGTAGTGTGCATGCATCAGATTGTAATGACAGATATGTACCGCATGTATCTGTGCTGATGGATGCTCGCACACCTCAGGGATTTACTGACGCATTTACTTGCATCTTTTCTTTCCAGACTTCAAGTACTTTGAGGATGTGTCGGACGAGTTCAGGGAGCAGGAGGGCACGCTGCTGCCGCTGTGGAGGTTCCAGTATGAGAAGGCCAAACGCTTGGCGGTGACCGCCCTCTGCTGGTGAGTGGATGCCGGACCTGGGGAGGCGGGGGGGGGCAGCTGATTGCACTGTCCGCAGGTCACCACTAGGACGGCATGAAAACTACATTATAACCGTCCCTCAGTGCACATAAAGCTGCTGCAGAACCTCTTCTTAGTCCAGCAATGCATAGATCTGACCCTCCCAGCTTCTGCAGCAGTCGGGATGGTGCTAGGATGTATTGGATGCAGCGTTCCTCAAGTCACATCCGACTCACTGAGCCTTACAATGTGTAAGGGATTAGAGCCAAACCTGATAATCATCTGCAGATGTCTGTTTTGGGTGTTGCCCCTCATCAGTGCAGAATAGCTTCATCTATTGGAGATAGTGTTCTCCAGGTCACATCCGAATCACTGAACCTTGCAATGTAAATGGGATTAGAGCCAAACAAGATATTCATCTGCAGACGGCTGTTCCCTCATTACTGCAGAGTAGAATACTAGTTGGCTGGATGAGAAGCTATAGGGGGAACATGAAAAGGGTAACGTCTCTCATTAGGGAGAGGCACCATGTAGGTGTGTGGAGACTTTTATGCCTTGATTACTCCACTGAAATTTAAATATATACTAAAAGGCTCATGGGAAATGAGCTGGGACTCTGCAGCTCCATCTATTGGAGGTAGTGTTCCCCAAGTCACTTCCGACTCACTGAGCCTTGTAATGTGTAAAGGATTAGAGCCAAACAAGATAATCATCTGCAGATATCTGTTTTGGGTGTTGCCCCTCATCAGTGCAGAATAGATTCATCTATTAGAGGTAGTGTTCCTCAGGTCACATCCGACTCACTCAGCCTTGTAATGTGTAAGGGATTACAGGCAAACAATATAATCATCTGCAGATGTCTGTTTCGAGTGTTGCCCCTCATCAGTGCAGAATAGCTTCATCTATTGGAGGTAGTGTTCCTCAAGTCACATCCAATTCACTGAGCCTTGTGGTGTGAATGGGATTAGAGCCAATCAGATATTCATCTGCAGACGGCTGTTTCTGAGTGTTCGCCCTTCATTAGTGCGGAGTAAAATACTAGTTGTCTGGATGAGAAGCTATAGGGGGAGTTTGGAAGGGGTAACGTCTCTCATTAAGGAGAGGCACCGTGTAGGGGTGTGGAGAGTTGTTTGCCTTGATTGCTCCACTGACATTTAAATATATACTAAAAGGCTCATGGGAAATGAGCTGGGACTTTGCTTCTCCATCTATTGGATATAGTGTTCCCCAGGTCACATCCGACTCACTTGCAATGTGAATGGGATTAAAGCCAAACTATATAATCATCTGCAGATGTCTGTTTCGGGTGTTGCCCCTCATCAGTGCAGAATAGAACACTAGATCGGGGAGAGAGGCTCTAGGGTTAGCTCAAAAGAGGAAATGTGGGACTTGTAAACTACAACTAGAGACTCTCACACAGCCAACCAGTATCTACTTTGAACCGATGAGGGTTAAACACCCTGAAACAGCTGTCTGCAGATGAACATCTGGTTTGTTATTAACCCCTTTCACATTGCAAGGTATAGCGAGAAACCCTACATAAAATAGATGGTGCCGCAGAGTCTCAGCTCATCTCCCATGAGCCCTTTAGAATCAGTTTTAACCATACATGCCAACTTTTGAAAGTAAAAAAGCAGGAGATGTGAAGGCGGCGTGCCGAAAATTTGCATATCCACGCCCATCTTGCATTTAAGCCACACCCCCTTCAAAAAAAGCCACACCCTACTCCACCTGTGTAATGGCTCTGGAAGAAAGCTAAATTAGGGTTTTGGCGTCACCCAGCTTCCCTGGACTGTTGGATGGTTCTATTCAGCATCCAGGAGAGCTGGGAGATACCGCCAAACTGTGCCCCAATAGGTAGGTATCTCGGTGGCCTATTTGAACCTTGAACTAGGTAGTAGCCTCCTGTAGCCAGGTTAATGCCCCCTTTAAGCCAAGTAGCTGTCCCCAATAGCCAGGTAGTGCCCCTTACAGCTAGGTAGTGCCTCCATTAGCCAGGTAGTGCCCCCAATAGCCAGGTAGTGTCCCCAATAGCCACTTAGATACTCCTTGTAGCCAGGTAGTTCCCCCAATAGCTAGGCAGATGCCCCCTTTATCCAGGTAGATGTCCCCATGAGCCAGGCAGAAGCCCCAATGCCAGGCAGATGCCCCCATGCTCCAGGCGGATGCCCCCTTTATCCAGGCAGATGCCCCCCATGTGCCCAGCAGATGCCGCACCCTTTATCCAGGTAGATGCCCCCATGCCAGGCAGATGCCCCCATGAGCCAAGTAGATGGCCCCATGCCAGGCAGATGCCCCCATGAGCCAGGCAGCTGCCCCCTTTATCCCGGTAGATGCCCCCATGCCAGGCAGATGCCCCCTTTATCCAGATAGATGTCCCCACACACACACACACACGCACACCATACACAACACACAGCCAGCCCTGCACTCACCTGTCCTGCTGGCATCCTAGTTCTTCAAACTCGGGGGAAGGGGGCGGAGCTTCGCGGGTCCCGCCAAGCCCCGCCCCCTTCCCCAGGTTGTCTGTCTGTGGCGGCACCGAAAGACGTTGCTGCAGACAGAGGGGTTTTGAGGCTCCTGTGTTTTGGGGCTCCCAGCTCTGTAACTGCGCTAATTAACCGAGCAGTCTCTGTGAATGGCAGAGACCGGAGGAAGCCTCCGATCCCCGGCGTTGAACCTTCACGTGACCGTGGGATAATCAAAGGGGATGCTCATGCTTCTTCAGGTCATTGGGACTCCTGGTGACCCAATGGAGCCTGTGAAATGTCTGTACAGTCAGCCCTGGGGACCTAGAGTAGCCCCAGCGCTGTCTGTATAGGGAGTTTGCGGTCAGGGCACACTGTGTGCTGCCCTGACTGCAGCCTGTGTCATACTGCCACAGAAGGTAATGTATTAGTATACAGGAGTATACAGGACTATAATAATACATTACTAAGTTTAAAACAAAACGGTGTCATCCCTTAATGGGATTAAAAAAATAAAAAATAAAAAAAAATATTTAATGAAAAAATTTATTGTGCATATATTACACACACACAAAAAAAAATTACACATATTAGGTATCTACACGACCGGGTAGACCAACATGGGTTAGATGGTAATTGGGAACCCTTCCCCAGATACATATGCGCAGACCCCTCAAAGAACGAATCATCAGGAATGAAAATGAACTTTTAATATATCATCGTTAAAATTAGCTCTAAATCAGAGAAAAATATACCAAACAATTTAAAATTAGCCCCTATTGTTTTCCTGATGTCTAACAAAGTGATAGAGGGAAGAAAAAACACTAACCCTACCTATCAGATGTGGGGTAACCGGCAAAAGAAGGGCGTCCCCTGCCAGGAACCTGTCCCTTATGGAACCCTTAAAATTTCCCTCAAATATAATATAGTAAAGAAAGGAAAAAACAGTGTAAAAAGTTGTAGGGGATATATTCCTGGGGGGGGGGGCGCCCTTCTTGGGGCGGTTACCCCGCATTTGGCAGGTAGGGTTAGTGTTTTTTTCTTCCCTCTATCACTTTGTTAGACATCAGGGAAACAATAGGGGCTAATTTTAAATTGTTTGGGATGTTTTCTCTGATTTAGCACTAATTTTAACAATGATATATTGTGTTAACTTTTATTCTTGATGGTGTGACGACCTCATGCTGGTTTCTATTGTATCTACACGACCATAATAACCTGTAGTAGTTGACCATCCAGAGGACACACAAACAGTTAAATAGATCGTCACCACTCCGGGTCCGCAGTAGCAGCCTGGAGCCCGACGAAATGAGGTTCGGGGCACAGGTAGTTTTATCCGGGGCTTGTGCCCCGGATCAAACTGCCTAGCGACACCACTGCTCCTCCCATTGAACAGAGCGGCGTGCCGTGCACATGCGCAGTGTACTCTCCATTCTTATCTAACATTTTCGGGGGCCCGTTCAGGGGCACCTATCAGGCTTTGATATCATATCCATCAAAATCTAGGGTGGATAAAAATCTGCACAGGTCAATTTCTGCCACATGGGCACGAGGTTTGTAACATCCCAGCCACGTGGCTGCTGATGTTGCAGGTTTTCCTTGCACCAATCTGCACAGAAAATCCATCCTACGTGCATTCACCCCAACAGCTCCACATTCTGAACCAAATTCCGCAGCGTCAGTTCCGCATCAATGCCGCGCAAAATTCCACATTATCCGGTGCAGATTTGCTGCTGCGGATTTGTGTCCGGTGTGGAAGCTGCCTTACATTCCTGCAGGCTGGGGACTTCCCGGCTGGGACGCTGCGGACCCTACTTGCTGACTGTCTCCAAATTCCTTTACATTGTATGCTGTGAGCAGACACACGGGGAGGTGATGTCTGCAGAGCTGCTGGACCTATACCCCAAATACCCCAGAAAATCCAATGTCGTGTGCAGATTTCATCACCGCACTATGAGTCACCCCCAAATCCTGATCTGTGCTCTCTCCTCACAGGAACCCCAAGTACAAGGACCTGTTTGCTGTGGGACATGGATCATGTAAGTGATGATGTACAAGGTGTATAGACGACGCTGCTGCTTCCATTCACTGACATGAAGCATGTTACCTATTGGGGAGACATGCTACAGGGATTAGGTATAGCCCTGCACCCCCATTAGATTTTGTAACCCCCTATTATGGTAACATGTGGTTAGTGCATTATTGTCTATGGGGGTAACTCGCTGCCCCACGTGACCCTGTGCGCCTCCGGCTTTAGCTGAGAGGCGTCCACCCATCGCTTCATAATCCCATAGTTTAATTAATTGGGGGATCGTGTAAGTTGGATGGCGTCCTCCTGCCCAGAGCGCCGCAGCTTTCTGCTTTGTAGATGAGGGGTCCTGACCCCAAGTACTGTCACATAGAGACGCCTTGAATCTCAGCTCATCAATGAGGATCAGAGCAGAACCAAGGACGGACGGCAGAGGAGGAGGATGGAGCCACGGAAGCTCCTGTCCACTTATTACACACTGAGGACCTCCTGGACTGGGTGTATATGAGGGCACAGGTCAGGGCAGATCACCCCGGTATATGTATGTATGGGTGTGTGGTACAGGGTATATGTGTGTGTGTGTGTGTATGGGTGTGTGGTACAGGGTATATGTGTGTGTGTGTGTGTGGTACAGGGTATATGTGTGTGTGTGTGTATGGGTGTGTGGTACAGGGTATACAAAAGTAAGTACACCCTTCACATTTTTGTAAATATTGTATTACATCTTCTCATGGAACAACACTGAAGATCTGACTCTTTGATACAATGTAAGTCAGTGCACAGCTTGTATCACAGGGGAAATTTAGTGTGTCCTCAAAAAAAAAATAAACACAGCCTAAAAGTGAAACCTGGCAACAAAAGTAAGTACAACTCTTAGTGAAAATGGACAAATCGTGCCCAATTTGCTATTTTCCGTCCACGGTGTTGTGTGACCTGTTAGTTCAACATGGCTCCTCCTGGCAAAGAAATGTATTAGGATCTGACAAAAAGAGTTGTTGACATAACGATGGCCGAGGTTGTAAGAAGATTGCCAAAACCCTGAATTGAGCGCAGCGCGGTGGGGAAGACCCCTACAGTGGTTTAAAAAGGGGAAAGGGTTTCCCCCTCAGAAAGGCCCGTTGGGCAGCAAAGAGGATGAGTGCTGTTTCTTTTTAACCGAGATGGTGTGCCCTGCTTGCTGCAGTGGTTTTTAAATTTATTTTGGGGGGCAGCCTGTATAGCCGAACTGCATCAAAATTGGTCTGCATGACTGTCGTCCAAAAAGGAAGCCCTTTTTAAAAATGATGCACAAGGGTAAACCGCAAACAGTTTGTGAAAGGGCAAGCAGATAAAAGGACTGAAATTCTGAACAATGTTGGTCTGTAGACCCCAAATTTGGGTTTAGATGGTTTTTCAAGTGTGTGGGCGGCAACCGTTGAGGAGTACAAAGAAAGTGTGTTGCCTACAGTCAGGATGGTGGTGGGAGTGTTGGGGTTTTGGGGGTTCATGGTGCTGCCCCGGGTGTGGGGGTAAGTTATGAGGGAACATGAAAGTCAAAAATTTACGCGGGCACTGAAGAGGAAAGTTTCCCCCCCTTCTGGGGTGCGGACAGTGTCCAAAATGATAACGACCCCCAAAACCTCCCAAAACCCCCCCCGCCTTGTAAGAGAATGAGGGGGGGGTGCTGGACTGGCCAAAAAATGTCTCCCGACCTAAACCCTGGAGCTCTGTGGGGCCTCCTCAAACGGAAGGGGAGGAGCACAAGGTCTCTCATCCACCGTCCCTGAGGTGTCATAGAGGAGGGAAGAGGGCGCAACCTAGAAGCCTTTGTGACCTCCAGCCCCAGGGTGAAGGCAGTGCTGGAAATAAGGGGGCCCACAAAAATATTGACACTTTGGGCATTAAAATTTTTCCATTGTCCCCCTTAGTGGTGCACTCACTTTGTTGCCCCCTTAGGGGTGTCCTCACTTTTGTTGTCAGGGGGGTCCTCACTTTTGTTGTCGGGGTGCAAATCACTTTTGTTGTCACTTGGGTGTCCCCCTTTTGGGTCACTTAGGGTGTTCATTTTATTTTCAGGGGTTTCCCCCTTTTGTTTCCTTGGGTGTCCTCACTTTTTGTTGTCCTTAGGGGGTCCCCATTTTGTTGTCATTGGGGGGCCCCCACTTTTTGGTCACTTAGGGTGGCCTCACTTTTTTTGCACTTAGGGGTGTCCTCCTTTTTTGTCGGGGTTTCCCCACTTTTTTTGTATTTGGGATGTCTCATTTTGTTGTCAGGGGTGTCCTCACTTTTGTTGTCAGGGGTGCACTCACTTTTGTTGTCACTTAGGGTGTCCTCACTTTTGTGGTCACTTAGGGTGTCCTCACTTTTGTGGTCCTTAGGGTGTCCTATTTTGTTGTCAGGGGTGTCCTCACTTTTTTGTGCTGGTTATTCTGGGTCACTTCGGGGTGCACTCACTTTTTTTGTCACTTGGGAGTCCCCACTTTTGTTTTCAGGGGTTTCCCCACTTTTGTTGTCACTTAGGGATGTCCTCCTTTTGTTGTCGGGGTTTTCCCCCACTTTTGTTGTCAGGGGTGCACTCACTTTTGTTGTCACTTAGGGTGTCCTCACTTTTGTTTTCACTGAGGGTGTCCTCTCTTTTGTGGTCACTTAGGGTGTCCTCACTTTTGTGGTCCTTGGGATGTCCCCACTTTTGTTGTCAGGGGGTCCTCACTTTTGGGCTAGTTATTTTTAGGTAAAGTAGGGGTGCCCCCACTTTTGTTGCACTTAGGGTGTCTCACTTTTTTTGTATTAGGGTGTCCTCACTTTTGTGGTCATTAGGGGGTCCTCTTTTTTTGGTACTTAGGGATGTCCCCACTTTTGTTGTCACTTAGGGATGTCCCACTTTTTTTTGTCAGGGGTGTCCTACTTTTTTTTGTCGGGGTGCACTACTTTTGTTGTCACTTTTGGGTGGCTCATTTGTGGTCCTTAGGGTGTCCCCACTTTTGTAGTCCCAGGGATG
Source organism: Phyllomedusa bahiana (assembly GCA_025379985.1). Lineage (NCBI taxonomy): Eukaryota > Metazoa > Chordata > Amphibia > Anura > Hylidae > Phyllomedusa > Phyllomedusa bahiana. The sequence goes on along the minus strand of JAODAL010086524.1, from coordinate 2,419 downwards.
TCCCACTTTTGTTGTCAGGGGGTTTCCCCACTTTTGTTTTCACTTAGGGTGTCCTCCTTTTGTTGTCACTTAGGGTGTCCCCACTTTTGTGGTCATTAGGGGGTCCTCCTTTTGTTGTCATTAGGATGTTTCACTTTTGTTGCGGGGGTTTCCCCACTTTTTTTGTACTTTGGGTTTTTCTCACTTTTGTTTGTACTTAGGGTGTCCCTCACTTTTGTTGCAGGGGGGGTCCTCACTTTTGTTGTCAGGGGTGCACCTTTACTTTTGTTGTTTTCCCCTTTTTGTCCTCACTTTTGTTGTCACTTAGGGTGTCCTCACTTTTGTGGTCACTTAGGGTGTCCTCACTTTTGTGGTCACTTAGGGATGTCCTCACTTTTGTTGTCAGGGGTGTCCTCACTTTTGTGTGCTGAGTTATTCTGAGGTCACATGTCGGGGTGTCCTCACTTTTGTTGTCAGGGGTGTCCTCACTTTTGTGTGCTGAGTTATTCTGAGGTCACATGTCAGGGGTGTCCTCACTTTTGTGTGCTGAGTTATTGTGAGGTCACATGTCGGGGTGTCCTCACTTTTGTTGCCAGGGGTGTCCTCACTTTTGTGTGCTGAGTTATTGTGAGGTCACATGTCGGGGGTGTCCTCACTTTTGTTGTTCAGGGGTTTGTCTCCTCACTTTTGTTGCTGAGTTATTCTGAGGTCACATGTCGGGGGTGTCCTCACTTTTGTGTGCTGAGTTATTCTGAGGTCACATGTCAGGGGTGTCCTAAACTTTTTTTGTTTTTTTGGTAAAGGGGGGTGTTCCTCCCTTTTGTGTGCTGAGTTATTCTGAGGTTCAATTTTCGGGGGGTTCACTTTTTTTGTCGGGTCCTCACTTTTGTGTGCTGAGTTATTCTGAGGTCACATGTCGGGGGTGTCCTCACTTTTGTTGTCAGGGGTGTCCTCACTTTTGTGTGCTGAGTTATTCTGAGGTCACATGTCGGGGGTGTCCGGGTGTCCTCTCTTTTGTGTGCTGAGTTATTCTGAGGTCACATGTCAGGGGTGTCCTCACTTTTGTGTGCTGAGTTATTCTGAGGTCACATGTCGGGGGTGTCCTCACTTTTGTTGTCAGGGGTGTCCTCACTTTTGTGTGCTGAGTTATTCTGAGGTCACATGTCGGGGGTGTCCTCACTTTTGTTGTCAGGGGTGTCCTCACTTTTGTGTGCTGAGTTATTCTGAGGTCACATGTCGGGGGTGTCCTCACTTTTGTTGTCAGGGGTGTCCTCACTTTTGTGTGCTGAGTTATTCTGAGGTCACATGTCAGGGGTGTCCTCACTTTTGTTGTCGGGGGTGTCCTCACTTTTGTGTGCTGAGTTATTCTGAGGTCACATGTCGGGGGTGTCCTCACTTTTGTGTGCTGAGTTATTCTGAGGTCACATGTCGGGGGTGTCCTCACTTTTGTTGTCGGGGGTGTCCTCACTTTTGTGTGCTGAGTTATTCTGAGGTCCACATGGTGGGGGTGTCCTCACTTTTGTGTGCTGAGTTTTTTTGAGGTCCATTTGTGGGGGTGTCCTCACTTTTGTGTGCTGAGTTATTCTGAGGTCACATGTCGGGGGTGTCCTCACTTTTGTTGTCGGGGGTGTCCTCACTTTTGTGTGCTGAGTTATTCTGAGGTCACATGTCGGGGGTGTCCTCACTTTTGTGTGCTGAGTTATTCTGAGGTCACATGTCGGGGGTGTCCTCACTTTTGTTGTCGGGGGTGTCCTCACTTTTGTGTGCTGAGTTATTGTGAGGTCACATGTCGGGGGTGTCCTCACTTTTGTGTGCTGAGTTATTGTGAGGTCACATGTCGGGGGTGTCCTCACTTTTGTTGCTGAGTTTTCTGGGGGTCACATGTCGGGGGTGTCCTCACTTTTGTGTGCTGAGTTATTCGGGGAAGGTTCCCATTTTGGGGTGTCCCCCACTTTTGTGTGCTGAGTTATTGTGGGTACAGTGGGGTTTGTCCTCACTTTTGTGTGCTGAGATTATTTATGAGGTTCACATGTCGGGGTGTCCTCACTTTTGTGTGTTTAGTTATTGTGAGGTCACATGTCGGGGGTGTCCTCACTTTTGTTGTCAGGGGTGTCCTTGTTGGCAGGGGTGTCCTCACTTTTTTTTGTGCTGAGTTATTCTGAGGTCACATGTCGGGGGTGTCCTCACTTTTTTGTTTCAGGGGTGTCTCACTTTTGGTGCTGAGTTTTCTGAGGCCCACATGTCGGGGGTGTCCTCACTTTTGTTTCAGGGTGTCCTCACTATTTGTGTGCTGAGTTATTCTGAGGTCACATGTCGGGGGTGTCCTCACTTTTGTGTGCTGAGTTATTGTGAGGTCACATGTCGGGGGTGTCCTCACTTTTGTTGTCAGGGGTGTCCTCACTTTTGTGTGCTGAGTTATTGTGAGGTCACATGTCGGGGG
>JAODAL010086523.1:0-10223 GCA_025379985.1 Phyllomedusa bahiana | reverse complement strand
CAGTAACCAATAGAGCGGCCCTTCATTTTTTCCAGAGCACTATATGAAATGAAGGGGGCTTGTTGGGTTTTATGTAAAAAAAAAGTGAATTTTGGGACCAAAAAAGTTTTTCATAATGTGGCCGTAAGTTTCCCAATTTTAATGAGAAAAAAATGGTGAAATTCCACCTTGTTTACTTTTCCCATCTTTTTTTTGGTTTTCTGGCTATTTAGCTTTCTGCCCCGATGTGCTAACTTAAAATAATGTTCATCAAAGCAGTATAAGGTTACTTGTTATTTCCCTTTTTATATCATTCCTATTATGTTTTTTGGCTTTCCCCCAAAAATGATTCAAAGCAAAGAAAAACACAGATGTTGCGCCCTTTGGGCAAAAAAAATGTATCTTAAAGCAATAGCTGACTGAAGTTTGTATCAAGATAAGTATTGAAATGGGAAATGGGTTTGATTGTTTGGGAGAATAACCTCTACCTTTCCCAATTGAAAAAAGTTAAGGGGTTTGGAAATTGAAGAAACCCAAAAAATTGAAGGGAAAAAGGGCTGTGTTTTGTTCATTAAGGGGGCTTGATTCAATTTTTGACAATAGTTATTTAACCCAAGCTTATGGGTTTGGTTTAAAAAATATAAAAAAAACAGAATATATATAAACTCAATTGTTGTAGTAAACCATAAGTTTTTGATTGACAACAGAGTCGAAACGTTTTTTCTAGGTATACGTCTTAATTCTGAAATTTAATTAATTTGGAAAAGCACATAAAGGGTTAAAGGGGGGTTTAAAAAAGCCCCCCCAAAAAACATTACTAGTAGAGTCCCCTTATAATGCCCATTTTAATATGGCAGATTAAACTCATGGGGAAGTCCCGTTTGGTGTGCTGGCTTTTGGGGGTACTAAAGGGGTGATAGGCTGTTGCAAATATCCTCTGTTGCTGATTTATCGGGTTTTAATGATTATTGTGTTTGGGCGCAAAGGGGCGGGGTTATTCCCGAAAATCTGCAGTTTTTTGGCTGTGGGGGTGCTGTGGTAAAAAGTTGTGAGGGAAATTGACTATTGTGACTAAGAAAAATGAAGTAGGGCACCCCGGGCAATTTATGTGGAGTGAAAGTCAGCTATGAAGGGGGGAGTTTGGGAAGGACAAGGGGGGCGCGACTGCCCTTGACCCCGGGGTGAACGTTGTTAACACAAACAGGTATATTGCAATGGGGCTCCGGCATTTGTAACCCCATGTGTTTTGGGGGGGGGGGACAGAGGATGTATGCCTTGCTAACCCCACTGTGTTTGGGGCCCCCGGAGAGATAGATGTATGCCCTTGCTAACCCCATGTGTTGGGGCCCCGGAGAGGGATGTCATGCACTCTGCTAATCCTACTGTTTTATGGGGGCCCCCGGGGGATATGGATGTCATGCCCCCTTGTACCTATGTGTATGGGGCCCTGGAGCAGAGGGGTGTCCTGCACCCGCTAACCTTTTCGTGTTTTGGGGCCCGAGCAGACAGATGCATGCACCCCTGCTAACCCTATGTGTTGGGGCCTGGGGCGCGGATGTCATGATTGCTAACCCTATGTGTATTGGGCCGGAGAGAGGATGTCATGACCTCTGTAACCCCTACTGTGTTGGGGCCCGAGCGGGATGTCCTGCACCTTTGCTAATCCTTGGTATGGAGCCTCAGGCAGATGGAGGTCACTGACTTGCTAATCCTACTGTGTATGGGGCGCTGGAGCAGATGGAGGTCACTGCACCTCTGCTAACCCTACTTTTGTATGGGGCCCGGAGCAGATGGAGGTCACTGCACCTCTGAAACCCCTACTGTGTATGGGGCCCGGAGCAGATGGAGGTCACTGCACCTCTGCAAAACCCTACTGTGTATGGGGCCCTGGAGCAGACGATGTCACTGCACCTCTGCTAACCCAAACTGTGAATGGGCCCCTGGAAGACAGTTGTCACTGCACTCTGCTAACTACTGTGTATGGAGCCCGGAGCAGACGGATGTCACTGCCCCTCTGCTGACCTACTGTGTTTGGGGCCTGAGAAGAGGTGTCCCCTGCACCTCTGCAAACCCCTTTTCTGTGTATGGAGTCAGGAGCAGAGGATGTCACTGCACTTCTGCTAACCCTATGTGTATGTGGCCCGGAGCATACGGATGTCAATGCACCTCTGCTAACCCTACTGTTTATGGTGCCCGTAGCAGACGTATGTCACTGCACCTCTGCTAACCCTACTTTTGTGTGGGCCCCAGAGCAGACGGATGTCCTGCACCTTGCTAACCCTACTGTGTATGGGGCCCTGGAGCAGGCGGATGACACTGCACCTTGCTAACCTACTGTGTGTAGGGCCCTGGAGCAGACGGATGTCACTGCCCTCTGAAACCCCACTGTGATGGGGCCCGGGAGGACGGATGTCACTGCAATCTGTCCCCCCTACTGTGTGTGGGTCCTGGAGCAGAGGATGTCATGACCTTGCTTAACCTATGTGTATGGGGCCCTGGAGCGTGGATGTCATGCCCCTTGTCCCCTATGTGTAGGGGGCCTGAAAGACGGGAGTCATGCCCCTTGCAAACTTCAGTATTAGGGGGCCCCAGAGCAGGGATGAAACTGCCTTGAAACCCCTATGTTTTGGGGGCCCCAGACAAACGGATGTCATGACCTCTGCTCCCCCTTTTATGTGTATGGGGCCCCCAAAGCAGCCTGTACTGCCCCTCTGTAACTCTATGTGTATGGGGCCCTGAAGAGACGGATGTCAAACTTGCAAAAACTACTGTGTAGGGGGACGTTTATGTTTTTCACAGCAATGAGCCCTAAACAGCGAGGATTTGTGTTTGATGCCATCGAGCACAATCTTTATTAATAATAGGAGAAGGGAGAAAAGAGGTCCCCTGTATGGGAACCCCATGAACAAAATGGGAACAAGCGCTCCCCCCTGTAGGGGAACTCCCATAGAACAGAATGGAGAACAAGCGCTCCTGTACGGGGAATCCAGAACAGAATGGAGAAACAGCGTCCCCTTTTGGGGAAATCCATAAAACAAAGGGGGAACGCGCCCCCCCTGTCTGGGAACTCCAAGAACAGAATGGAAAAACACGTGCCCCCCTGTACGGGGAAACCCCACGAAAAGAATAGAAAAAACAAGGGACCCCCTGTAGGGGAACCCCCATGAAAGAATGGGAACACGTGCCCCCCCCTTTAGGGAAACTCCATAAAACAGAATGGAGAAAACGCGTTGTATGGGAAGTCCATAGAACAGAAGGGGGAACACAGCGCCCCCTGTAGGAAAATCCCATAGAACAGAAGGAGAGAACACAGCGCTCCCTGTCGGGGAACCCCAACAGAACAAAAAGGGAAAAAACAATTTCCCCTGTAATGGAACTTTTAGAAAAAAATAGGAACACAGCACTCTCCTGTACTGGGAATCCAAAAAGAATGGAAAATACAGCGCCCCCCTTTATGGGAACCCCCATAAAAAAGAATGGAGAAACAGCGCCCCCTGTATGGGAACTCCCATAAAAACAGAATGCAGACACAGTGCTCCCCGTACTGGGAACTCCCCAAAAAACGAATGGAAAAACACAGGTTCCTGTATGGGAAAACCCCCCATAGAAAGAATGGGGAAACCGGCCCCCCTGTACGGGGAAACTCCATAGAACAGAAGGAAAACACAGCGCCCCCCTTATGGGAACTCCATGAACGAATGGAGACACAGCGCCCCCGTACGGGGAAAACCCCCTAGAACAGAATGGAGAGAACACAGGCTCCCCTGTACTGGGAACTCCCATAGAACGAATGGAGAACACAGCGCCCCCTGATGGGAACCCCCCATAGAACAGAAGGGAGAGAAAAAGCACCCCCCTGTACTGGGATTCCATAGAAAGAATGGGGTTCTTTGCTGCGCAACCAATTTATTTGTGTGGAGATTTTGCAGGGCCCCATTTCTGGTTGGGTGGGGTTCAAAAAAGTGGGGACTGCCCCCTCAGACAGATGGATATCCTATTAATCTGCATCTAAGTTATGACGGGAACACTCCCGTAATAGGCGTCAGGGCGCTCTATGGGTTGGGGGGCCCCGGGTCAATTCTAATATTTATCATGATTTTTTTTTATGTAGGTAAAAAAAACCCGAGCAATCTTTGTTGGTCCAACGTTGGAGATGGTGTCCGCCCCCCCGTCAAACGTTTTGTAATGTATTTTTATTAGGAAAATTATTATAAATGGTATTTTTTAAAAATCTGTAATATTATCAATTTTAGGAAAAAAGGTGGAGCAAAGAGATCCTTTTTCCATAAAAAAAGGTCAAAAATAAAAAACCCCACTGCATGAAAGCGCAAGATGCATTTAAAAATATAGAAAGGGGCAGTATTATAGTGTTTTATTCTTTTTTACATAGGAGCATTTATAGGGGTTTTTTTTGTACTAGGAGGCAGTATTTGTAGTTATTTTCCCGTTTTGAGGAGGGGGTTTATTTTGTTTATTCTTGTAATGAGGGTGTATTATAGTAGTTATATTCTTGTACTGGGGCAGTATTTAGTGTTTTGTTTTTGTACTAGGGGCGTATTATAGTGTTATATTCTTGTTTACTGAGCAGTATTATAGTAGTTATATTTTGCATAGGAGCAGTATTATAGATTTATTCTTGTACATAGAGGGCGTATTATGTAGTTTTATTCTTGTCTAGAGGGGATTATAGTAGTTTATTCTTGTACATAGGGGGCGTTTTTATTAGTTTTTTCTTTTTACATAGGGGGTATTTTTAGTAGTTATATTCTTGTACATAGAGGGCAGTATTATAGTAGTTTTTATTTTGTACATAGGGGCTTTTTAAGTATTTATTTTGTACATTGGGCAGTATTATAGTAGTTATTTGTTTTAAAAGGAGAGTTTTAGTGTTTTATTCTTGTACTAGGGCGTATTTGTAGTTATATTTTGTACATAGGCAGTATTTAGTAGTTATTTCTGTACATATGAGGGGTATTTAGTAGTTATATTCTTGTACAAGGGGGCAGATTATAGTGTTAATTTTGTCAAGGAGCAGTATTATGTAGTTATATTTTGTAATGGGCGTTTATAGTAGTTATATTTGACATAGGGGGCGTATTTAGAGTTATATTCTTGTCATGGGGCATATTATAGTAGTTAATTCTTGTACATAAAAGGGCAGTTTATAGTGTTTATTCTTTACATAGGGGGCGGGTTTATAGTAGTTATTTTCTTGTACATAGGGGGCAGTATTATAGTAGTTTATTCTTTTAATAGAGGGTTTTTGTGTTATATTTTGTACATAGGGGGCGTTTATAGGTTATATTTTTGTAATAGGGCAGTATTATAGTAGTTTATTCGTACCTGGGGGGTATTATAGCGTTATATTTTGTACATAGGAGCGTATTTAGTATTATATTCTTGTACTAGGGAGCATATTTTTAGTAGTTATATTTTGTACTGGGGCACTATTATAGTAGTTTATTCTTGTACATAGGGGCAGTATTATAGTAGTTATATTCTTTTTACATGGGGAAGTATTTTTGTAGTTATATTTTGTACATAGGGGACAGTTTTTTAGTGTTATATTTTGTTTCATAGGGGGGAGTATTATGTAGTTTTTTTCTTGTCATAGGGCAGTTTATAGTGTTATATTCTTGTAATGGAGCAGTATTATAGTAGTTTATTCTTGTACATGGGCGTATTATTAGTTTTTTTCTTGAATAGGGGCAGTATTATTGTGTTATATTTTTGTAATAGGGGGCGTATTTTAAATGTTTATTTTGTAATGGGAGCAGTATTATAGTAGTTATATTTTTGTAATAAAGGGCGTATTATAGTAGTTTATTCTTGTACTAGGGGGGTTTAAGTAGTTATATTTTTTACATAGGGGGGGGAGTATTTTTAAAGTTATATTTTTTTACATAGGGCAGTATTTTATAGTTTATTTTGTAATAGGGGGCAGTTTATAGCAGTTTATTCTTTGTACTAGGGCAGTTTTTAGTAGTTATTTCCTTTTACATGGGGGCGTTTTTAGCGTTATATTCTTGTAATAGGAGCGTATTTTAGTGTTATTTCTTGTATTAGGGAGCTAAAATTTTGTAGTTATATTTTGTACATAGGGGGCACTTTATAGTAGTTTATTTTGTAATTGGGCAGTTTAATTGTAGTTATTTTTGGGGACAGGGGGAAATATTATGTAGTTATATTCTTGTAAAAAGGGGCAGTTTATAGAGGTTTTTTCTTGTACATAGGGAATATTTAAATAGTTTTATTCTTTCATGGAGGTTTTTAAGTAGTTTATTTTTGTTATAGGGGAGTATTTTTGTGTTTTTTCTTTTACATAGGGGCCCGTATTATGTAGTTATATTTTTGTTAAAAGAGGGTGTATTATAGTAGTTATTTTCTTGTACATAGAGGCAGTTTTAATGTTATATTCTTGTACATAGGAGCAGATTATGAGTTTATTATTGTTTAAAAAGGCGTTTTAAGTAAATTTTATTCTTGTACTAAGAGGCAGTATTTTAGTAGTTTATTTTGTAAAAGGGAGCAGATTTGTAGTTTTTCTGTAAGATGAGGCGTATTATGAGTTTATTTTTTTTACATAGGGGGGAGTATTTAGTAGTTTTATTTTTGTCTAGGAGGCAGAAATTTAGTAGTTATATTTTGTTTCAAGGGAGCGATTATATGTTATTTTCTTGTTACATGGAGAGTTTTATATTATTTTTTGTACAGAGGAGGCAGTTTATAGTATTTTATTTTGTACTAGAGGGCAGTATTATAGAGTTATATTTTTGTACTAGGGGGCAGTTTAAAGTAGTTAATTTTGTCTAGAGGGGGTATTATGTGTTTATTCTGTACAAAAGGGCAGTATTATAGTAGTTATTTTCTTGTCTAGGGCAGTATTATAGTAGTTTATTCTTGTACTGGGGGTTTTATGTAGATATTTTGTTTCAGAGGGGGGCAGTATTATAGTAGTTATATTCCCCGTACAGAGGAGGGTTTTTTAGTTTTATTTTTACAAAGGGAGGTTTTAGTAGTTAATTTTTCTTGTACATGGGGCAGTATTTTCAGTATTTATTTTTTGTCTTTGGGTTTCAGTATTTAAAATAGTTTAATCTTGTCTGGGAGCAGTATTTTAGTAGTTTTATTTTGTAATAGGAGCAGTATTTAGTAGTTTATTTTTTGTAAATAGGGGGCGTATTAAGTAGTTATATTTTTTTACCGAGGGGGCCCCTTTTTTTAAGTTTGTTATATTCTTGTACATGGGGGAAATTTATGTACTATTTTTCTTTTTACATAGGGGCGTATTATAATAGTTATATTCTTGTAATGGACGTATTTTTGTGTTATATTCTTGTACATAGGGGGCAGAATTATAGTAATTATCCTGTACATAGGGGGCAATATTCTAGTAGTCATATTATTGTGCATAGTGGGCAGTATCGCAGTAATTTGTGTTGGGACAAGAAAGTCACTCACTGAATTTGATTTGGAAAAAATGACACCCTTTTTCTTGTCCTATTTAAATTATATTTTGTGTAATGATTTTCCCCGTTTTGAGGGGCGACTTTTGATTTACAGTATTTGGTTATAAAGGATGTAGAGGGAAATTACAATTTGAGCTTCCGGGAAGAGCCCGAGAAAATGTGAGAACTGGGGAAGGGGCAGAAAAATTTGTGGAAATGTAAGGGAAAACAATGAAATCTTCTAATATTTTCTCTAAAAGCCCCCGCGTCCCCGGGGCCCCCTTGAAGGACGGTACAGTCCTGCCACAAATATGTGGACTATTTTTTCCCTTTGAATTTAAAGGGATTTCCAAAAAAGTGGGGAATTCCATGTGAAGCCTTCGCTTGAACTCATTGTAATTTTAGCGCATTAATGCAATCCCCGGGGCGGCCGATTCAGCGTAAAAATTTAAACTCTCCCGGGGAAAAAACTGCAGCGGGGGGCGTCTCCATTTTGTACAAATAATTTTCTGGAAAGCCTTTTGTTTTTATCAGTGATATGAAAACAAGCACAGCGTGGGTTTGCAATTTAGATGTTTCTTCCCGCAAATACCTCTGTGTGCTGTACGTGGTGTGCTTTCCGTGGTGTGCCCCCGGGTCTGCCGCCGGGGTGCTGCGAGTGGTGTGCTGTGTGGTGTGTGCGTGGTGTGTGCCCTTTGGTGCTGCTGTCCGGGGTGCTCCCGTGTGGTGTCCCGCCCGGGGGGCTGCGCCCGGGGTGTCCCCGTCCCGGGGTGCTGCGTCCGGGGTGCTGTATCGGGGTGCTGCTGCCGTGGTGTGTGCCCGTGGGTGTGAGTGGTGTGTGACCGTGGTGCTGCTGACCGGGGGTGCTGCGGGCCGTGGTGGGTGCCCGTGGTGTGCTGACGGGGTGGTGCTGTCCGGGGGTGTGCTGTGGTGGTGTGGGGCCCGTGGGTGCTGGGGGGCCCGGGTGCGGGCTGGGGGGTGTCTGTGGGGTGCTGCTGCCCGTGGTGTGTATGTGGTGTTTGCTTGAGTGGTGCTGGCCCGTGGTGTGTGTCGGGTGTGCTGTCGGGGTGCTGTGCCCGGGGTGCTGCTGTCGGGGTGTGCTGCCCTTTGGGCTGCTGCCGTGGTGTGTGCCCGGGGTGGTGCCCGGGTGCTCTTTCCGTGGGTGCTGCCCGTGGTGCTGCTGTCCGGGGGTGTGTGTGTGGTGCTGCTGTGTGGTGTTGGACGTGGTGTGATGTCCGTTGTGCTGTCCGTGGTGTGTGTCCGGGGTGTGCTGTCGGGGTGCTGCTGTGGGGGTGTGCTGACCGGGGGCTGCTGCCTTTGGGGTTCTGTGCCCGTGGTTTTGCCCGGGGTGTGTGTCGTGGTGCCCCCGTCCGTGGTGTTGCTGTAATGGTGTGTTTGTCAGGTGGGTAACAGGGATAATTTTTGATTAGGGAAGCCAATCTTTTAATAATTAATTCTTTATGTTTCCTTAAAAGGGGGGTTTCAGTAAAAAAAAAAAAAAAATCATATCTCATTCGGGCCAAAATTTAAAAAACCTAATACTTACCCCCCGCCGACGCTCCTGGTTCCCTCTCCACACGCTGGAGGGGCTCACACTCGATTGTAAGCGACTATAGTGTCTCGTCCTTTGGGGGCAAAAACCAAAAAAATTCGAGAGGGGGCAACTTTTTGGAGGGATGAAGAAGTTTAGGATTTTTTTAAATTTTGGACCACCTTGGCCGCAATGGGATATCAATTTTACTTTAATTCCTAACACTCCTGTACTGTTCATCCTAATCCTCCTGTTTCACAAACAGCACTACATAGCGAGGCGGAGCTCTAGGCAACCCAGCAAGACAATGTGGATTCAAGTGTCATTAAAGGGTCTGTAAATTATTCAAACAGGCTCATGGAAAATAAGCTAGAATTCTTGCAGCACCACCTGTAATTTAAAAAAGTCACATCCCCCACTCACTGGCCCTTCAATGTGAATGGGATTTGAGGCAACCACGATTTTTTGCATCACGTCATCATCCAAAATTGGGGGCGAAACAAGGGTTCCTTTCGCGTATAATTTTAAATTTTTCAATGGAGCAAAATAAAAGGTTTTATAAGTCTTTCCACACGGGTTTCAGGGGCTGCAAAACCCCAATGAGGAAAGTTTCCCTTTTTTAGGGTTGGGAGAAAGTTTGGGGTGTCCTTTATGAGTGCAAGTCACCCAGGAGATTTGGGGCAACATAGGGAGAAAACCCTTATGGTTTTGTTTTTTTCCCCCCCAAAAAAATTTTTTCCCCTATAAAAAAACTGACCCTTTTTAAAAAAGTAGGGAAAGGTTTAAAAGAAAAATGTTTCCAAAAACATTGCTGTTTAATTTTGCTTTGCGCCCAAAGAAAAAAGAAGATTTATCAGCATTTAGAGCCATAAGCTTCCCCCCCCCCTGGTTACCCGGGCCCTTTCTCCCCTACTCTCTCTCTTTTTCGTTCCCTTATTTGATTGATCCAAGCTATCAAAATAACCCAAAATAAACACGAGCCCCAGCTCCCCCTCCTCTATCCCTTTAACCCCATAATCACAAAGCTCAAATTCTCTCCTCTATCATATAACCCTAATATCACAAGTTTAGCTTCCCTTTCCCCTATCATTTAAAAACCCCATATATCACAAGGGTCAGCTTCTCTACCTCTATCATAAAAAAATATATATCACAGAGCTCTGCCTCTATCAAAAAAAACCCCCAAAAAATCAAAGGACCAGCTCCTCTTCCCCCTATCATTTTAACCCTATTTATCACAGAGCTCCCGCTTCCCTCCTCTATCC
>JAODAL010086522.1:0-10225 GCA_025379985.1 Phyllomedusa bahiana | reverse complement strand
ATAAAAAACAGATTAAAAAAAAAAAAAAAAAAATGTGGGGGTCATCAGGTTTGGGGCTAGGGGTTGGCCCAGGACGTTAGAAATTTCCATTCAACTACAATGGTGGTTGAATGACTCATTTTTCTGGCACTTTTTAAATGTGGGGGTCATGCAGGTTTGGGGCTCATGCTGTGGCCCAGGACAGGTATAGTCAATGTCCAGTTCAACTAAAATGGTGGTTGAAAGACTCCTTTTTCAGGCACTTTTTAAATGTGGGGGTCATGCAGGTTTGGGGCTCATGCTGTGGCCCAGGACAGGTATAGTCAATGTCCAGTTCAACTAAAATGGGGGTTGAAAGACTCCTTTTTCCGGCACTTTTTAAATGTGGGGGTCATGCAGGTTTGGGGCTCATGCTGTGGCCCAGGACAGGTATAGTCAATTTCCAGTGAAACTAAAAATGGTGGTTGAAAGACTCTTTTTTCCGGCATTTTTTTAAATGTGGGGGTCATGCAGGTTTGGGGCTCATGCTGGGGCCCAGGACAGGTATAGTCAATGTCCAGTGAAACTAAAATGGTGGTTGAAAGACTCCTTTTTCCGGCACTTTTTTAATGTGGGGGTCATGCAGGTTTGGGGCTCATGCTGTGGCCCAGGACAGGTATAGTCAATGTCCAGTTCAAATAAAATGGTGGTTGAAAGACTCCTTTTTACGGCACTTTTTAAATGTTGGGGTCATGCAGGTTTGGGGCTCATGCTGCGTTCCAGGACAGGGATATTCAATGTCCAGTTCAAGTAACATGATGGTTCAAATCATACTGCCTTCTGGCACTTTTTAATTTGTGGGTGATGCAGGTTTAAGGGTCAGGCTGTGGTACAAGACAGGGATAGTAAATGGTCTGTGACTTTTTTCTGTGACTTTTATAACCTAAGTGTGTTGCCTAAGATATAACACGTATCCATTTGACTGTTGTGGATGTTAATTTCAGCTTCTCCAGCCTTGTTTGGGTGTAATAATGAAGGTGTTGTTGCTCTCCCATAGACTTTAATGGTCATCGCGCATAATCGATGCTCACTATCGAAAAACCTTATCGATAGCGGCCGACTATCGACTATCGAACGATCTCGATAGCCAACGCAATCGCTCAACACTACTCATCACTACTCTTTACTATTAACCCTAATTTTGCTAATCTTTCTGGGTATTGCAGTCCACCCAGTCCTTTTATTATTTTTGTTGCCTGCCATTGAACCTGTTCAAGCTCTACAATGTCTTTCCTGTGCACTGGTGCCCAAAACTGTACACAATATGCTATGTGTGATATAACCAGTGACTTGTATAATGGGAGAATAATGTTCTCATCATGTGCATCTATGTCCCTATTAATACACCTCATAATCCTATTTGCGTTGGCAGCTGCTGCCTGACACTGTCTCCTTAAATTAAGTTTACTGTCCACCAGGATTCCCAAGTCCTTCTCCATGTCACTTTTTCTCAGCGTTTTTCCTTTTAACAAGTAATCGTGGAATGGATTTTTCCTCGCTATGTGCATAACCTTGCATTTATCTGTGTTAAACCTCATCTGTGATTTCTATGCCCAGGTCTCCAATTTATCCAGATCCCTTTGTAAAAAAAAATATTATCCTCTATTGTGTTGATTACTTTACAGAGTTTAGTATCATCTGCAAAGATTGATATTCTACTGTGCAAGCCATGTGTAAGATCATTAAAGAAATTATTAAAGAGGATAGGGCCCAATACTGAATCATGTGGTACCTCACTAATAACAGGGATCCATTCTGAGTATGTACCATTAATCACCACCCTTTGTTTTCTATCAGCTAGCCAGTCACTTGCCCACTTACAAACATTTTTCTCCAGTCCAAGCATTCTCATTTTACATACCAACCTTTTATGTTGCACTGTATCACATGCTTTACAAAAATCTAGATATATGACATCCAATGCCTCACCCTTATCCAGTCTAGAACTAACCTCCTCATAGAAGCTGATGAGATTAGTTTGACAGAACCAATCCTTCATAAACCCATGCTGGAACAGATCAAGATATATGTATACCCGCACACATAGTATTTTGTATTCCAAAATTTACAAAACGTTATTAATTACACACTTGTATATCCATAGAAAATGTTGCAATTTAAAATGGCGATCAATTCATCTGTGTAAACGTTTTCGGCTTCCATGAGCCTTCATCAGACAGATCGCTTATTTATGTAATTCAGAACATGACCAGGCGTAATAATCCTCAGTGTATTGCCTATCTCGGCTCGTCTTGCATGGAGGACTGACAAGTGTACACAAATCTGAGCCAAAGTGTCCCTGGAGATGGGGGCCCCTATATAATCCGCCCATTTAGTCATATAAGAATGCTCAATGGGAGAATCCAGACTTGGGGTGATCAAAAGTTTATATACTGTATATATCAAGCCCATGGAGGAATGACCTGCCCAGCACAATTTCTCAAAGGCCATTGGTTGAGAAACCACACCAGATTTTAACACCGTGGACATAAGATGAAAAATTTGCAAATACGAAAAAGCAGCGGATGGAGGTAGACCGTAGGAAGAGTGCAAATCATGGAAAGATTTTAATTTCAAACTACGGTGATCCACCAAATCCGCAAACCGGAATAACCCACGTTCAATCCACGGTCTCAAACTTTCACTAAGCCGACCATCCATAAATAATGGATGAAAGAGAAAGGAGGTCATAGGGGAAGCTTCTGAGCATAGAGCAAATTTCAGATGACACCGTCTCCAAATGGACCTCATAATTATCCATTTAATTTCATTTATCTAATAATTTTTTAACTTTCACTACAAGTGAAGGGAAATTGTATTGTAGACTTAAAAGTAGCATGGAACTATCAGTTTTGAGCACTACATCAATTAGATCAATCGCCCTCCAGGTATTGTCACCCCCCTGTCTACCAGGAACAAAGTCCACCTAATCCTTATGAATTAATCGGGGCAGCAAAAATGATAATCTATTTGCTAGTATTTTGGTAAAAATCTTTAGATCCACGTTCAGCAAAGCTATAGGATGATAGCTCGCACATTCTAGGGGGTCTTTATCCGGTTTAGGTATTAGTGTGAGGAAAGAGTGAAACATTGTAGAAGGGGCAGTAGTGCCTTCCAAAAAAGAATTATAAACCCCTTATAGACAGGGAAGAAGCTGGGACTGAAATAATTGATAATATAAATAAGTAAAACCGTCCGGGCCTGTGGTTTTCCCTGCCGGGAGAGCTTTAAGTGTCTTGACAGCCTCTCCTTCCAAAATCGGAAGTAAGAGTTGGTAGCTTACATGAGGACAAAAAATCTTGTATTTGGGCCTCCTTACTAGAAGGGCAGAGGGCAGTATATCGGGATATTATATAACTTAGAATAATATGAATAAAAGAGATTTATGGTCTGGATATAAATTGGGCCCCCGAAATGTTTTGATGAGTGGGGATGGATTAGCCGCTTGACCCTGAAGCCCGGTAACAAGTATGAGGTTTGGAAAGGGGGTGACTAGGAAAGGGGGCCCTTTAAGGTTGTAGGGGATGGTATGGCACATGGTTATGGTGGCCTTGTTCCCCGGCCCGATGACTGCAAGAATGTTTTTCTCCCCAACCACAACAACCCCACACTGGGGCAGTCATGCAAAGTGGGGTAACGTTGTTTACTAAAAACTGGAAGGTTGGGTATAATACAGAATAATTGGTTAGTCTCTCAGGGGTGGCCCATTTAAAAAACATTTTTGTTAAGGAGGAAATTGGGAGAATAGAGTTTGGAGCTGTTGAGCACTTTTGTACCTTGTAAAAGGAGATGCAGGAAAGTAAAGATTTTGTTACAGACTGACCAAGGGTGGGCCCTTAGCTGAATGAGGCAGGGTCAGAAAATATGAATTTTAGCCCGAGAATTGACGTGCCAAGCAAAAGGGTTCAGGTGGAAGACCATGGCCCACTGACAGGGAACCCAGGAAAAAATTTGTCATGTTGGGGCCCCTCAACACACTTCCGACAAGACAGTAGGCTCTTAAATATTTTATTGGTGCAGGAAAAAGAAGTACCTGGGAAAACCCCGTTGCTTTTGGATACGGTTGAATTTATAAGTTTAAAAAATATAGGCCACCCGGGGGTGTTGCTCTTGTGGAGCTTCATCCTCCTTCTGGAATTTCCCCTCAGACTGGTTTTCTCTGGGTGCAAAGAGAGCCCCTAAATTTGGGTTGAATGGCTAAGCCCAAATTTCAATGGTTATACTGATTAACCCTTTTTGCTCTAAAAAGTGGGGAAATAAATGCAAGAAGTACTTAGGAGAAGCACACAAAAACAATTACAAAAAACAGAATAAAAAAAGTTGGGGTTTTAAATGTAAAAGGCCCCCCGGAAACTGGGGAGAGGGGTGGAATATTGGCAGTTTTTGTGGCTGAACTATCACAAAACAGGCGACGGGACATGGTTCTGTTTCGGGATAAGGTTTTTTACCCCCCGTATTTTTTTTTGTTCGAAAAAACCAGCACTTTCAGTAAATATAAGCTAAATTTTTAAAACTTCGCCCTAGCTTACAACCTTTCAAGTGTCTCTAGTGGGGGGTGCCCAATTAGCTTCCAAACTTTAATTTGAAAGGTAAAAATTTTTTTTGGAGTCCCCAATCCCTTTTTCAGACGGAACCCAGAGCAAGACCTTCCCCAGACAGTTGCCCTTTTGGGCCCCCCCAGAGTGACATATGAAATTAGGAGATTGGCTAAAAAAATTTTTTGATAAACCTCCAACCCCCCATGTGGGGATTCTTAATCAAGATATTTAGTGCCCAAGAAGCGGCGAATGAATTTGCATATTGAAACCCTTTTGAAACGGAAATGGCGCCAGGTTGGAGCCCCCCTCTGCCACGTCCAGCATTTAAGAGTAGAAAATTGCAAAAAAAAATCTATTTAGAGTGAGATTGGTGCGATTGAAAAGTGTTAAAGCCGTCCGTGGGTTAACAAAACGTCACAAAAACAAAGAATAAAACTAAATTTCAGTGACGAAACCCTAAAAAGACGGCGACGAGCCTAGGGTAGTACCCGGAAAGAGGATATCATAAACCTCAGAGAAAATAAGATTAAAATCCCCCTATAATTATAGGCGAAGAAGTTTAAAGTGAAAGACGTAACATTAGTTTTTTGAGAAAAGCCAGCTGACCGATATTGGGGCATAGAGATTACATAAAATGATAGGCATTCCCCATTAAGAACTCCCTCAATATATGCCTGCCCTCAGTATCAATCCCGAATTCCGAATTTCCCAAGGGACAGAATCTGGAGATAAGTAGGGCCCACCCAGCCCGTTTTCCTACCTTGTGACCCTGTATGTTATGGGGTATAAGCGGCGAACAAAATTAAAATTACTGACCTATCAAAATTGGTTCTCTGAAGGAAAAACAAATGGCATCTTAACATTGGGACACATGTAAATTAAAAAAAGCTGTAAACGATGGATGCAGGCCAGAGGATGTAAAAAGAACATACCCATCTTGAGATATGAAGGAATTCTTACCGCGGAAAAATCTAGAAAAACATTAAGGGGGAAAAAAGACACAAAAATTTAATAACAAATAAAAATAGAAATCCACAAAGGAAATATATCAGAAAAACCGTTTTCCGGAGAGGTAAAAACCGTGACTCAAAGGTAATCACTAATAGTTTAAAATTAACTATTTGAAGGAGCCAGGGGAGAAAGAAGGAGGAGGAAATCTAAGCTAATAAATCCACTCCCCCAGCTCCTAACCCTTCTTCTAGAAGTATCATGTAGGAGGCAATCTTTATAGCAGAATATCAAAATATGGTAAAAAAAATTTCATCCACCAAAATAAATGTATTGTAAGGAAAGTATACATATCAAAATAATATCCATGTAGGAGTACGGCCCCACACCACAACTCAAATATTAAGCCCTGCAGAGGAGGGTTTGTCGGGCCTTGGATATTGGGGAGCGCTAAGAAGAGCGCCCCTGAGTTTAGATGGGA
Source organism: Phyllomedusa bahiana (assembly GCA_025379985.1). NCBI lineage: Eukaryota > Metazoa > Chordata > Amphibia > Anura > Hylidae > Phyllomedusa > Phyllomedusa bahiana. The sequence goes on along the minus strand of JAODAL010086522.1, from coordinate 4,240 downwards.
CCTGCTGCATTTTGGAGCTGGTGCTGGGGGTGGGCATTCAATTTCCCGGGTCATTAGGGGTGGGACCGGGAAATTCCAGTTATAGAGCAAAATCTTGAAAGGTCCTCAAATTCCCTAAGTACTGCAGAGCGTCCATTTTTAAAAACCAAAAGGGGCGAAGGGGAAACCCCAATTATACGAAATGTTATGACTTTGCAGAATATCCAGAAGCCCCTTCAGATGTCTACGTTTTTGCAGCGTTATCCAGGAAAGGTCCGAAAACAATTGCAGGGAAACTCCTTGATTATCAACCGCATGCTGAGTCTGGCCTGAGGCATAATACGCTAGTTTTTGCTGAAAGTCATGTACACAACATTATGAAAATTGCGAGGGCAGCTGGGCCGTTCGGTTTTAGGGCCCTGTGAGCTCAGTCCAGTTTAATTTTATGAGATGGCGGTTTGCCCAGCAATGTATTGAAAATATCCTCCAGTATTTGTGGGACATTCTCCTCACCTGATCCCTCTGGGAGACCTCGCACCCTGATGTTATTTCGTCTGCCCCTGTTGTCTAAATTCCTTTCCCGTCGCATATTAGTGTCTCTCAGTAGCTTAGTTTGTGCAGTCACCCCAGTCGTAAATCTGAAAATTAAATGGGGGGCCATTCATGAGCTGTTTCAAGAGAGTCCACCCTATCCGCCAATTGTTTCAAGTCCTGACGAACCATGGCTATTTCAACTTTTACATGTCTTCTTGACGTCTGCAATTAGCTGTTTAAAGTCCTCCTTGGTAGGGAGCAGCTTAAGATAGGATTTCCAATCAGGAATACTTGACATGTAGGGTTCGGCAGAGCCCAGAGCATCGTCCGCAGAGTCTGGGGATGAAGCTCAAGCATCTAAAAGGGCAGTATCATCATTGAATTGGGGTCCTCCTGAGCAGGTGGCGCAGCCCATGCTGTAGCATTAGGAGACAAAGAAGAAGGAGGCTGCTTATGTCCTTTTTGTTTTTGGAGGCATTTGAGAAGCCATTTTAATCTACATGATGGCAATATAATAGTATTATGTGAGACAGACACAATTGGTATAGAAGAGAAGTGTGACAGATTGGTCAGGTTTAGCCCATGCCCCTTCAAATCAATGGGTTCAGTCCCCTTACAGATTGTATGCAAAAGAACCCGGAGTCCACTCTATTACTTCTCAATTGGGACAGTAATCCCCCAGTTACTATGGAGGAGAGGGGAGAATCCTGCGTTGCCCTGGGTGAAGAAACTGAACTAACCCAGGTATGGGCCCCATACAGGGATCCGAGGACAAGCAGTGGCTGGTAACTATAACCTGCTGGATAGGTCTCAAGGCCCGACCACCCTGCAAGGGGCCTGAAGGGGAGAGCAATACCCCTGTGTGTTGGTGGGTCTGTGGAGTAAGTGCCCTCTGGGGCCTGCCTGCCCGCTGCACAGTACCTGCCAAGGGATTAGTGAGGGCCTCAGGTGGAGCAGAAGTCTGGGTCCTCCAGCCGCTGTGCTCTCGAGTCCGGCTGGAGAGTTAGTTGGGATGAGAGCAGCACTGCTGGAGGTTCGTCCGGGCTATCACTCCTCCCGGAGCTGTGCTGCTCAGGCTGCGATGGCGGCGCTTCCGATTGCCTGCCTGGCTCCGGCAACTTCCTGCCAGCCCCCCGCAAGGACACAGCCGGCTGCTGCGAGGAATCCCGGTGAAGAGAGATAGGCGATCAGTCGTCTTCAGCCCTTCCAGGGCCAGGGGCAATATGCTGGCTGACGGAGCGCGGCGGGGAAGTCGGAGACCTCATGGAGGTAAGGTGTGGTTCAACAGCAGGCCTCTGGTCTTCAGTGGCAGGCAATCCCCGGGATAAGTGCTGCAGAATGGATCCCTGGAGCGGCCGCCGAGTCCCAGTTGCTTTCTGCATCCCCAGTGTCAATATTTCCATCCTGGCACCAGGATGAGTGGCAATAGCCTCCTACAAGAGCTGTGATGCCTTGGAGCCTAAGAACTAAGCAGCCATCTTACTCGGCTGCAGACCCTGCCCCAGTCAAGAAACATTTAAGGTTGAGTTTACCGGATCCCTCTGCTCATCAACATGAAGGTCAAATACATTAGATAAAAAATTGTTTAATTGGTTTGCTTTCTCATTATCACCCTCCACAATACCTCCCTCACTACTTTTCAAAGGGCCAACATTTTCAGTTGTAATCTTTTCACTTTTTACATAGTTAAAAAATATTTTTGGGTTAGTTTTACTCTCTTTGGCAATATGTCTTTCTTTCTCCAGCTTTGCTGCCTTTATCATTATTTTACATATTTTCTTTTTTTTCTTTTAGCTTTTTAATGCCTCTTTACTGCACTCCTGTTTAAGTAGTTTAAAAGCTTTCTTTTTGTTATTTATTGCTTTCTTTACTTTTTTGTCGATCCACATTGGGTTTTTCCTGTTTCTAATTATTTTATTACCATAAGGTAGGTACCTCTCAAAGTGGGCGCTTAAAATGTTTTTAAAGATCTCCCATTTATTAACTGCTCTGTTATTTTTAAACACCTTTTCTCAGTGAATACAGTTTATGGCATCTCTAAGCAGATTAAAATGAGCCCTCCTGTAAATTTTAGTGTTTTTGTGGCCTCTCAACAAAATACTCTATTGAAGGATAATTTGAAATTTATTATATTGTGGTCACTATTTCCTAGGTGCTCCCCAACCTGAACCTTTGTTACTCTGTCAGGTCTGTTAGTCAATATTAAGTCTTGAAGGGCCCTTCTCTTAGCTGGCTCCTGCACCAGTTGGGAAAGGTAATTATCGTTATATTTTGACAAAAAAAACTGTTTCCGTTATGAGAGCTAAAGATTTCAATTTCCCAATTTATGTCTGAGTAGTTAAAGTCACCCATAATAACAACCTCATTCTGATTAGCCGCCTCATCTATTTGCCTGAGGAGTACATTTTCCTTGCGTTCTTTTATATTTGGTGGCCTATAGCAGACCCCTAGTAGAATTTTATTCTAATTCATTTATTTTGCTGGGAAGACTCCTGGCATTGGTCAGCATGCAATTTAAAGATTTTTTTTATCCCTGTTCTTTTTAACTATTGCTACACCCTCTTCTTCCACTCCGCCTCCTGATTTATTAATAATTCCCAGCTCTCAATCTTCACTATCTTGCATGCTATCTGTGTAGTTGCCCTCCCCCTAGTCCCTACTTTAAATATTCCTCCAACTTCCTGACCATTTTGTCACCCCCATACAGCTGCACCCTCCCCATTTAGGTGCAGCCCGGCCCTGGCATAGAGTCTGTAGTCAAGACAAAAGTCAGCCCAGTTATCCAAAAACTCAAAACCCTCTTTCCTACACCACTTTTGAGCCACTTATTTACCTCTCTAATCTTACTGTATGTTTTTCTGTGATTTTGTTTTCCTGGCTTTTTTTGGCCTTTGTCTGCTGACAGAAATGTGATTAAAGATAATATTGTATCTATTTATTTGTTTCTTCTCATAATACACAGTTAGGTCTGAACTACAACATTTTTCTAGATTCTAGTTTCAGGAGAAACACATTGATATGGAAGGAAAGGTCTTATTTTCTGTCTGCATCATCCATTTTTTCCTATTATAACATGGCTGATATCAGTGAATTAAAAACCAATTATTCTTTATTATGGTATTACATTACTGTTAGAAAAATACACTACTCACAAAAAATTAGTGATATTTGGCTTCTGGTTGAAATTTCAGGATGAACATAAAATTGCTTGAAATTTTGAATTAACTAAATGAGACCATCTCTTTATTTTAGTTACACATTCCCAACTGTTCAATTGTTCAACTATGCACTTTTTGCACAACTTGCTGATCTCTAACAAGTAGTGTGATCCCTGAATTGCCTAAGAAATTTAGGGGATCAATTTAAATTGTTATTTAAACAGTCCTCCTCATCATGCGGTTCACATTTTGGCACCATAAAACCAAAACAACACTTTACAACTGATCAACAGTAGTACCTTGTAAGACTTCAAGCAGTATGGTGTCAGACGAAAGTGGCCAATGAGCTTAGAGTGTTACAGAGTGTCATCAGCAGGTTGCAACAAAGCTATAGTGAGACTGAAGGAGTGAAAGAAAGGCAAAGAAGTGGTGTCCTTTGGCTATATCACACACTGATGATGATCACACACTGATGATGGCTTCATTGTAAACAATGCTCTGCAGAACCGGATGATGAATGCCATACAACTCCAGGCATGATTAAGGAGGTGAGGGAACCCAAATTGTCA
>JAODAL010086521.1:0-10225 GCA_025379985.1 Phyllomedusa bahiana | reverse complement strand
TCCTACAAAATAGCAGGATTATTTACCCAACCGGAAGTGGGGAAATCATATGTTGTGTATGAACATGTGTGCCCATTGTCATTGGACACATTAGGTGGACGTTCTGATTAAAAAATAGAACACCAGGGCCACCAAAACAAGTATGTATCAACAATTTTAAAACACAGAATCCTGATGAAAATTTTGGGTTTTGTGTGACCTAAAAGAGTAAAAAAAAATTATTTGTGGGACAACCCTTTTCAATAAGAAGAAAAATGAAAGAAGCCCTTTTAATGGCATTTAAATATGGGAATGGGATCTTTAATAAGAAAGAAATAATGAATAAAGTAACACACAAATTACCTTAAAGTTCATTTACTTTCGAAACCTGTATATCTCTCACATCTATAAACTCTTAAAAGGGTTGACTAGTATGTATCAAAAGTTAATAGGTATGTTCTGATTCCTTATAAAATAAAAAGCCTAAACTCACCTTCCTCTGCTCCTCCGTTCCAGCACTGTGTCATTCCGGTCATATGTGTCTTTCTTCCAAATTGGCTAAAGCCACTAATTGGCTTCAGTGGCCATGTGCCTTTGCTTACATCACTATTCAGAAGTGAGCAGCTCCAAACAGTGATGTGAGCAGAAGCACATGACCACTACAGCTGCAGCAGTGACATACCCATCTGGAAGATCAGCACAGTAGACTGTAGAGACAGAGCGCTGGAACGGAGGAGCAGCGGAGGGTGGTGAGGATAGGTTTTTTTTATTTTATAAGGCATCAGGACCTTCCTATTAGCTTTTGATACTAACTGGAAACCACTTTAATTTTGTCTGTTAGTCTTTTCTTGCTAATCTAACCTGTTGTATTTGAAGTATCGCTGTTATTTACTACTGATTGCCTGAAAAGGGTAGTATAGAATGAAGTGCAGAAAATCATTATTAGAAATGCTCATACTGACCTTTAATTTTGATGGATAGCTAAGCATTGACATTCAGAGCAATATCACAGAACTCATTCTCAAGTGCATCAAATCCTATTTATAAATGTGGAGTAAAGGAAAAGTGAGTTCTCCTTTAAATAAAATCAAAAGAATCTATAAATCAAATGTTACCTCTATGTATGTGGCCTAAATATAAATTGACTTTGCAAGTGTTTTCCTTGTGTCTAGTAATTTAAAAATGGAGGATTACAGATTCCTGCCATGTTATTACAAATTTTAAATGAATGTCTGCTTGTTCTATTTAGTAGAGCACATCAGCAATAAATATTAATTTAATGATGACACGCTCATAAATCTGTTATCTTTTCAGCAAAGATAATAGGAAAGAGCAGTGAGTAAATTCCTATGGTAGCAGTAATTTTTAAACAGGGATAAAAAATCTGATTTTTTTTTATTTTTTCTGTCTAATTTATTTTTATGTTTTGGATTTTGGTATTAAAGAGCAAACTACTAATACCTATCTCAATAGTTTACCAAGCATGTAATAGGATCAGACACCTTTTTTGAGCATTACAAATCTTTTGTAAATGTAGCGAAGGGTCTAATCAATATGGTGTTCATCATGAATGTCAACCTTATAAATTCAATCTGCATCATTAAAATGGCCTTATTTTAACACATAAGTGAATTAGAGACCGTCTGATTCTGATGCAACCAGGGACAAAACTAAAGAAGCCTGGGCCCCATAGCAAATTTTTTGGGTGCCCTCCCTCACCAATCCCTTACTTGACCACAAACATCCACCAGTACCTGTTATTTATAGTCATGCAGTAACTAGATAATGCAAGCAGCAAATGCCTCACCATACTGTACATATCACCATGATACAATCTAGGAAAGGAGAAAATCTAACCTTGGCATCACTATGCAAAAAAATTGATATGGTCAGCATCCCCATGCAAACAGGCATATTTTTCCCATGGATTAGGGTGGTGCTCAGCAGACAAAAGAAAGTTCACAGTGATTAAGGAAATAGAAAGGGAAATAGAAGAAATCCACAGCACCAGTTCAATGGTTACAACCCAATTTCATTTGCAACTTGTGAAATCCAGGGTATAGATAAAAGGACACGTCCAAACAAGCCAATGGCCATTGCACACAGAAATGCGCTTCCTCATGGCCTCCTCATGCAGTTATTCAGTTACTAATAATACAAGCAGCAAATACCTCAACGTACATATTCATCCATGATATGATACCAAAGAATTCTCACTATATTAAGACCAAATAAGCAATAACCTACTACATATGGACCCATTATACCGCCAGAACATGACACATTTCATCACCACATAGTGACTGAATAATACCCTTATTCTATTACTGAATACAGATCAATATGTAAAGACCACTTCTACTCCTTACAATGACAATATGGTAAATATCAGTTGTATCCAGGCTCTGTAGACTGTATTATACCACCATGTAGGGACCATATAGTGGTAATTACCACTGTACACAGGCTCTACGACCATATAAGTGATTACATTTGCAGTTACATCCAGGACTCACAAGTGACGTTTCTCTGAGTCGTTCATGTTTCCTTTTCTTTGTATCGGGTCCAGAACGCATTGAAACTGCTCCCTGGAGATTTGTGCTTGGCCTGTACCTTCAGAACATATTGTGTGCACTGAACTCCTTCCCTTGCACCCAGAAGTTTCAGGCACAGGCATGATGTGTGATCTTATGGGATGGAGTTTAGTAGGGTCTTGCTTTTTGTAGTGTTTCTGTTTTTTCTCCAGATTTCCCCCCATTAGACTATGATAAATTTATTGGACTACGTCGGACTAGCATTGGATCCATTTCTTTAAAAAAATTTGGTCAATGAGGGCTGTTTTTCGGGGAGAGTTTATAAAGTGTTTTTTTCTTTTGTATTTCCTTTACCATTTTATTCAATTGTTAGTAATGAAGGTGCCTGACAGATGCCTCTGTATTACTAGCACTAGGGCTTGGTGTCAGCATTGGGTGACAAAAAAAAACACCCACTGGCTGAAACTAACCCCACAGCGCTAGTAATGGAGAGACATCCAAATCAGACACTTCCTTTAAAAAACACCAGGAAAAAACAATATAGAAATACTCAAAGCAACACAAAAACACTTTATTTAAATAAAAACTCCCCGACAACGTTCCTCTTAACCCATTTTTTAAAGGGAAATGAATCCAACAAAGGTCTGACAAGTCTGACCTAGTCCAGTGGGGAAATCTGTAAAATACAAAAACACTGATCAGCATTTGGCTGACAGTTTTTTAAATTTTGCCCTCGTTCCCCGGCCCGACCCCTGAAGCTCAAGACAGAGGACTAAGCGTTCTGAGGCAAGATGTGGTGGCGGGTGGGCCCCGTAACAGGTGCTATGGCTGCTACATCGGTATTTCCCAAACCACTGGATGCAACTTTACAATGGCTTTTCACTTTCACTTTGATTGCTGTGCAATTTAGGTCATTGTCATATCATGTTATTAGATTGAGGTACATGCATCTGGCTGAAAACAAAAGCCGTGGACTTTAAAATTACTACTTCGGTTTTTTGAATACTTTTGTATTCTGGAACTGTTAAATATTAAGCTCACAAAAGTATTTGTGCCTTCTTTAATCCTGGCATACTTCTTTCTGCTGTATGTATACTGTAATTTCTTAGGGAATTTCATATTACATTATAGTCAGGTTAGGCAAATTTTTTTATACCAGCTGTTTTAATTACTATCTATTGAGAAAGAAAAGGCAAAAAATCTAGAGCCGTAGCAAAAGTTAAACTCTGTAGTGAGAAATATATCTGCAGTAGAAACTTTTCTTCTGAGTATTTTCAGTAAGTTATAGAGATATTAGTATGTGCTGAGTTATGGCCTATTTAATAAAATTTGGTAAAACTATTTTTACATGGGGGCACCCTCTGTTTGGGAATTCTTGGGCCTGGTGCTGTTTTTGGGTACACTCTCTAATTTGCGCTGTATACAAGGTTTTCTTGATTGACATAGTATGGGGGCACGATCTGACACAGTGGGATAGGGGTATTTTTTGCTTGGCATGTGCATGGATAAATTCTCTCTTTGAACACTGTGGGTGAGGAATTCTGTTCTTGTAATGTGTTTTGGGGACATTATTGGACACTGTATATGGAACACTCTGTTTTGTACTGTGTACAGGGTATTCTTTACTTGGCACAGTGTAAAGGGACTCTCTGTCTGAAATGCATATGGGGTTATTTTTGGCTTGACATTGTATATGGAGGTTTTCTCAGCTTTTCACTATGTATGGGGAATTTTTTTTGTTGGCATTGTGTATGACTATTTTCCTTGATATTGTGTATGAGGGACATTTTGTTTCTGACACTGTATATGGGGGATTTCTATACTTGACACTGAGTATGGGGTAACTTTCTCACTAACACTGTGTATGGGTGTAGTCTCTAATAAGCATGTGTATGGGTTCACTCTCAGTTTGGCACTGTGTATTCTCTTTCTTACAAATGTTTTAAGGTGGAATCTCTGACACTGTGGTTGGGGGTTTTTCTCTGGCTGATCTGTATATGGGACACTGCTTGGCACTGTGCTGGAATGTGTACAAACCATTTCAATTCAGCAATGACTTAAAATTTATCTCTAATTAATACATTGCAATCCATAAATATGACTGAATTTTATCTTTTTTATTTCCTTTCCACAGATGGTTACATGAGTTTTCTAGAAGTCTTGGAATGCCATATAACCTAGGAGGAAGATTTGATTCATCTTCCAATTTCCGTGCCACACTCCCGTGGCAGTCATGGGATAAAACCAATCCACTTTGGAAAAAACTGGTGGACCTTCTATCCGAAGTTCTTATATCACATCTTTTTTTATTTGCTCTCAGCAGCTTACTTAGTGTAGGATTTGGGAATGTGTCGGCCAAAAACAGATGCTGAAAAGATCTTTTCCATCTGTACATGCTGATTGGAGGGGAAGCAAACTCCCCGTTTACAGTGTATTGGGAATAAAAAATATAAAAACCTGTTTCTTACATTTTAGATGGATGTGAATGAAGTTTGTGGGCTTTTGGGTTCTAGAAGATTTATTTCAGAAACTTATCATAATAAACAGGCACAGCTCCCATTAGCGATATATTGCAGACTGTAGAATTGTTAGATTATGTGAATGTATTTTGGGACTTTTCTCTAGGCTCCATGACTCTACTAGTGACCTAAACACAGGCTTTCTCTTGACTGTCCAATGCAGATGTACTGCTTCATTTATACTTTTATATACAGTATGTGCATGTTTTCCTGCTTTTAAATCCTCCTGCCTAAAATTTAATGTATTTTACTTTGACATTGAGGTAAAGGTTTTAGGGGCTTTGGGGTAGCCTAGATTGTGTTCCTTCTTTCAAGGCTTTCTATTTCATACAATATTTCTTGATAAAATTACATGTGGTAATAGTTAATGAAACAAAGGCCCCAACTTTAGTCTGTTATGAAAAAGCTGGAAAAACCTATACAAAAAAAAATCTAAAATGTGTGCCTAATCCTACAATTCTTAGAAGTCTTTCCCTGATCTATACATGGTGGGAATCCACTGATTTTTGCTCTCTAGAAACATTGCATTAAAGTTTTCTAGTTATATCTATATATCTATATTATAAACATCTGAAGGCAAACTCTCTGAGAATTTGGCCAGGACTATTGGTGTCAGACAGGAGGTTGCAAAAGAAAAGTTTTGTGCATTAAAGTGGTATTCCCATTTAAATTTATCGTTTTTAAACATGCAGGTAAAGGCAGTGTCAGAATGCGGTGCCTACAGCCCAACAAGTGGAGTTGTTTCTAGGCCCACCGGTGGGGTTTATTTTGGGGGCCCACCCAGGGGCGTAACTAGAAACGGGTGGGCCCTATCGCAAACTTTTTCAATGTGGCCCCCCCCAATCTCCCCTCCGCTCCATAAAAAAAATTAACTTAAAATTAAAAAATTAACTCACACGCTAGATAGCTAAATACATCCCACACACACCACTCAAAAGCCTAGACCTCCCGCACACCCCACTACATGCCAGACACATTCCACACACACACTCACATCCCGCATACACACTAACACGCCGCAACACATCAGTGACACATCAGACATATCTCGCACACACCACTCACAAGCCAGATACATCCCACTCACAGCCAGACATATCCCGCACATGCCACTCACACAGCCAGACACATCCAACACACACCACTCACCACAACAGACACATCCGCACATGCCACTCACTCACCAGATACATTCCGCTCACACTACTCACATCCCCACACACATCCCACATACACACTGACACACCACACACTAAATGACACATCAGACAAATCTCACACCCCACCCTCACTTGCCAGATATTTTCCCACTCACGCGCCAGACCCCATCCCGCACACACCCCTCCCCACCCCAGACACATCCCGCACATCCCACTCACATTCTGGACATATTCTACTTTTTTTTTTTTGTGGGAGCATCACTCCATTCCCAATGCACTGAATACTGGTCACTTCAGTAGATATTACAAACATAAAAATAAACACACATCTACATACGCACACACACATATGTTCACACACACACACATTGCAGACACCTAAACACACATATATACATACAGTCACATCCAATACATATACACTTACTTTTAAGCAGCGCAGTGGCTCACACAGGCAGTCCAGAATTTCCTTGGCAAGACATAGGAGGGGGCCCAACATGGCTGGGGCTTCCTGATGAGTCCTGCACTCAGCCCGGCAGTGCAGCACCCCTCCTCTTCGTCCCGACACTAAGCCGTATCAATATTACAGCAATGGAGGCTGTTGTTACTCAGGTAAAGTGGTCAGCAGTGTTTTCCTGGAGAGGAGGAGGGGAGTTGCTAAAGGAGCAGCTCTTTTAGGATATTTTTCATAAACCCTGTGTAGCATAGTGTTGAAATGGACTGCCCCTAGTGACCAAACTTCATGACAGGGCAGTGAAAATTAAGCTACTGTTAATTGCCGCCGGGCCCCCCAGGGAGTTGCGCAGCGTCGCTACAGCAGCTGTAGCAGTATTTTCCGCCACGGGGCCCACATTACAGCTATTGTAAATAACTGAAACATGCCTCCTATACTCTACCTCTTGCTTTTAGTCTCTCTTTCTCTGCCGTTCTGCTTTTCCAAGGATGTTTATGCAGTTAAAAAAACAACTCCAGGGCTGCCATGCTCAGGGGCCCAATGAGGGTTTCCCCAGTTCACCTGTGGCCAGTCCAAGCCTGGGCAGAAGTAAATAAAGACTATTTTCCAAAAACCCTTGTTGTTCTGATTGTGCTTCTCTTCATAATTAGGAGCAGAAACTTTTTCTGCTTGTGTACACAAATTTCCTAGTTACAGCCACCTTTCTATGCTCTAAGAGGCTGTTAGCATTGCTTTCTCTGTAGCATTTGTTCTCTACAAAGGAGCGGAAGCAAAACAATAGCATGGCAGTGTAGCTAAGAAGATGCCTTCTGAAAAAGAAGTAAGAAGGTACCATATTGTTAGCTGTCAGAGGGGGTAGGAGAGTCACCATCTGCAGTACAGATTAGCAACAGCACAAGGATGGACACAGGCAAAAAAATTAAAAAAAATATATTATATGCTGGAAACACTGAAAATTACATTAAAACAGCTATTAGGACTTTTTGGCATGAAGTTGATCCCTAAAATAACTCCTTTAAAGTTTAAAGGGGTTATCTGGGAGTTTCAGAGAAAACTAAAAAACAGCTTTATTTGAAAAAAAAAAGATATCTGTCCGAAAGGGAGGTGCAGTGCCTAACGGGAACCAGCCCACTTCCCTGCCTATTTGACGTGTCCCCTGGCGGCAGACGGAACTGGGCGACATCCTTGCTGCCTAAGTGGGGGGCGTCAGAAAAATAGTCAGACGTCGGTTTTTAAAAAATCAAATAGGAAAGCAAAAGCCAAAAATCAGAAACCAAGGGATAAACGAAACCAACCGAGGTCAAAAGCCAAAACGGAAGCGAAGCACAAAATCGGAGACAAGCCGGGGTCGGGAGAACGGGCCCGGGGTCAGGTCCAAAAAAAGCAAAAACACAATAACCAAACAAGAAACCGGGGTAGCAGGAATATCACAGGCCAGCAGTCGCTTTCGGGGTTTAAAATGGGTTTCCCCCCGGATACCGCCCCTGGGTTTGGGCGGCCCCCGGGGTTCCATTGGGGTGCACTCGCCCCCTGTCGGAGTGGCTGGGCCCCCGTATCACGAGCTGTCAGCGCAAGTGTATCGGGAGGGGGCGCACTTTCCTGTTGCAGCCGGTCTGCGTTGGAAAGCTTAGCCCTGAAGACCCCCCTTTTTAGGGGGGCCACGGGGCCCCCCCTGGTGGGGGTTCTAACCCCCTTATGCGAAATGGAGAAGGGGGCCCAAGGGCGGAGCCCAAGGTGAATATCCTCTTACGAAGTGCACGACGGGAACGTTATGTATACAGAGAGAGGGGTAATTTCGCCCATAAGCCACCGGGTTAAACCTCCTGAACCACATACGGACGTTCAGGTAAGGTGGAGGGAAAGTTCACCAGGAGGGAGTTTGGGAAATTAGCCCGGCTCGAATTCACAAAATCCCATGGCTTCAAACGCTGGCACCACCCCTTCCAGATAGAAACATTGCCTGACATCAGTATTGCCCCCGCTGGTAAGGAGCATCTGTCAACAAACGTTTTTCCCCCACCTGATAATTTCCCCGAAATTTCCGTCAAACCTGGATTTGTTTCTGAAGCCAGGGGGCCCCAACACCACATCAGCGGGGACCCCTCCATGACGAATAGATAATTTTTTCCATTATGTAGGGAAACCGCCCAACCATCTCCGGGGCCCCGGGGTACAATATTGGATTTACCCCCCGGAATCAAAGTGGGGGGAAAAGTAAAATAGCCATACCCGCAGCAAAGTAGATAGGGGTTTCTACAATTTTGGGCCGGGTTTTTTGGGGGAAAAGGCATCAAAAAAATTGGGAAGCCTACAGAATCCCAAAACGCACTCAAAAACCGGGACAGCGCCCAAATATAAAAATTCTAAGGTAGCAGCAACTTATTAAAATACAATAGGAAAATAACCATGCTGCCCTCGGTTTGATCCCTGTAAACCAACCTAGGCTTTGGGAAGCCCTTCCCGGACCTGGCCCTTTCCGTTTGGAGCTTTCCCCAAATTTCTGTGTCCCCCCTTCTCCACAGTTAGAAGAAACCCTGGATGCGCGGGGTAGCCCTAGGGTTCACAAACCCGCCGTGACAAAAAAAAGCCCCTTTTTTTTTAAAAATGGGGGTTTTGGGGGTTTACGTCAGAAACAAGGGGTTTTCTAGGGGGGGACCATGGTGTGGCCCCCGGGGGGGGGGGGGGACTTTTTTTCCCGTCTCCCCCTTTAAAAACGTCTGTTCGACAAAGGGGCCCATTGCCTTGGCCTAATTTTTTAAAGTCCCAAGGGGGTAGGTAAGCCCCCAATTTTAAATTTCCTTCAAAAAATGGTCAGCAAAACCCTAATCAAAAACTGGCTCTTGAGAGTGCGTCGTTCCCCCCAAAGAACGGGAAGCCACCAGCGCGAAATTGGGGCAAAACTCTCCCCAGTTTTTCTCCCTTGCTAAAGGGTGGTCAGTGAGCCTCACCCACAGTTTTCCCTACTGGGTCATTAAAAGGAATACCCTAAAGGGGCAAAAGAACCTTTTCCACAAAAGAAGTTTAGGTGAGGCATGAAAATAACGGAAAAAAATTTCCCCACTCCTGGGGGGGACCCTGCAGAAAGGGAATAACATAATTCCCCCCCTTTGTTCCCTTTCCCCTGAGGAAAAGTGGGCGGAGTGGAAAAAAAGGGCGGACAACCCCTCTCAAATCCCACAAAGGCCTTCCCTTTGTTCCCTTTCGAACCGGGTTCAGGAAACTGGTTAGGGGGTTTCCACGGGGGGGGTTTAATGAAGGGGACCCCTCTGAATTTGGGGGTTACCCTTTCCTGTTGTTTTACCTCAGCGCCCAGCCCCCGGGAAAATTAGCTGGGTTACCCCCTGCATTTGCTTCCCAGAGTTTGTCATGGGGTCCATGGGTTGGGGTTTTAGACCCAAGAAAGGGTTTTTGGTTTTTGAAAGGGTAGTCAAGGAAAGGTTTAAAGTCCCAAAAACTGGAACTAGCCCCCCTGTCCCTGAAAACTTAAAGTGCTTCCCCTAGGCGGAAGCCGGAAAACGGGGGGGGAACAGCCCCTGCTCTGCCTAAGTTTTGGTTTGCCGTCAAAAGGGAAAAAATAGT
>JAODAL010086520.1:0-10225 GCA_025379985.1 Phyllomedusa bahiana | reverse complement strand
AAAGATATTAAATCCCATGTTCACTAAGTTTGGTAAAAACTTTACCCAGTGTTCTTTATAGATAGAGCTTGTCTGTGTTTGCCCACGGGCTACCCCCCCCCCCCCCGCGCCGACCGCCGTGCATTTACAGCGGTTGATGGGGCTTTAAAATTCTCTAGCTAACTACATAAAATCTTCAAATCTCTAATCAAAACTAAATTGGAAGGATCACAGCTAATAGTAGAGGTTTCTCTGTGCAGAAATAGACTAATTTCGTGAGCTTTTTGGGCCCACAGGCTGAGCGCAGGTCCTATCCCTATGAGACGCTGAGAGACATGAGGCTGAAACAGGAAACGCTGTTCTATGTAAAACGAGGGCATGTTGATTTTTCCAGCCAATCGCAACCATTACACATCCCAGTCATGACGTCGCACAACATCTCACCTGCTCTATTCTGTAATCTGATTTGCTGGCCGCCAAAATTACAGGAAGACCCGAAAAAAGGCGCGATCTTAATAGATGATGCACAGATTTTAACTTAATTATGCATGATCTGGAAATTTCGATCACCATAAAAACCTTGCCGATTTCAACTTTGTCGATAAAAATCACTCAACACTACGGAAAACACTCCGTGTTATAGATTTTTACAATTTGGATCTGTAAAATCCATTGAAGAATGAAAGCGAGAAAACTAAAATTAACTGGAAATAAAGCTCAATCGTCCCAAGAGGGTCAGAAGCCATTTGATAACAATATTTAATCCATTTTGAAGTATTAAAAAAAAATATAAAACTTAACAAATTATGGTCATCACGCATATATTGTGGTGTCTGTGCCTTTACTAAGGTTTGATAGCTTCTGGGAGGGCTTTCATTGAAAAATCACGGCAAAAAACGTCGCGAAAACGAGCAAAAAAACGCGCCAAAAGACGTTCGCGCTTTACATAGACTCCTGTAGTAAATTTTCTGCCCTGCTCTGGCGTTTTTTAGAACGTTGCAAATAACATCCAGTAAAAAAAACGAGCAGAAAAAAGAAGCTCAGTGTAAACAGCAGGACGTTTTTACATTAGAAGTCTATGGGAGATGATTTCAGTCGTTTTTCAAGCGTTTTTAGAAAACGAAAAACGCTGAAAAAACGGACGTTTTTCTGTGCAGTGTAGGCATAGTCTAAGAGTAAAGTGCATTCTTCCATTTTGTTCCACACACCTAGTTAACCTGTTAGCATCAGATGATTTTGAATTCTGGATGGGGTTAACCTTTAAGCTTCTTGTTATATACCATTTATCTAACATAGCTGTAGAGCAGATAGCAGCATGGAAAGAGTAATGTTGCTGGTAAAGTCTTTTGAAATTGGTTTTATACATATTTTTGATTATAACTTATAATTCTGTTGACTCCTACTCATGATGGGTAAAGGAACTGGCTTCACCATGGTATTTTAAAGCAATTATAATATAAGGATATGCATTGCAAATCTTTCCATTAGATAGAAGCACATACTATTGTATATCTGGATGATTGCACTGACAACATGGAATTAATAATGGATGTATGTAAATATATAACAGATTTGTATCCAGGTTGAAATGGAAAAAAATAGATTTTTCTTTCATTTTCTAAGGTTGCCAATAAAGTTCCTTTAGCTGGAAATGCAATTGCTATGTGGAAACCAGCCAAGTGAGAACTAGACCATCAAGTTGCTAAGCTTATGTCTGCAAGCAGCTGTTGGATGATAATGACTTTCAGTATGTCTTGGCCTAAACTGGAATTTAACCCTGTGACTCTGAGTTCAATGAGGCCCATGTATCTGTCTATATCTGTCATCCTTTGATGTAATTCAGACCCATTCTGCCTGTTCATGTCTGCTGAAATATTGCTACTGAATATTAAAACTGCACGGCTCATACTGTGCTTTATCTCAAGTATATTCACTCTCTTATTGTTTTTCCATACATGTATATTTTAATCTCAATGTATCATATAAATTGTGTGCATTTATGTGCATGCATTTATTGCATTGACCCTGTAAAATCCATTCCAGATTCCCTGAAGAGTAGACATAGATTCCATAAGTTGAGCTATAGCCCCGCAGCTGCACAGGATATTACCACTTCAGTGTAATGGCCGACATATTCTATACCACTGCTTGGGACATCTTGATTTTTGCTCCAATGTCTAGTTACCAAGGAATAATTAAAATTCGTGAAATGTTTTTTACCATTTCAGTGAAGTTACCCTTATCTTAGTATGAGTCTAGGATGGAGATGAAGATTACTTTAAGATTAGTGATGAGCGATTACGTTGACTATCGGCATCGGGTCGATAGTCGTTATTGGCAATTATCAAGACGATTTCCGATAGTCGATAATAGATTATCGCCGATGACCATTAAAGTCTATGGGAGAGGAACAACACCTTCATTCTTACACCCAAACAGGGCTGGAGAAGCTGGAATTAACATGCACAACAATCAAATGGATACGTGCTACATCTTAGGCAACACACTTAGGTTATAAAAGCCACAGAAAGAAAATCACAGACCATTCACTATCCCTGTCTTGTACCAACAGCATGACCTTAAACCTGCATGACCGACAAATTAAAAAGTGCCAGAAGGCAGTATGATTTGAACCATCATTTTACTTGAACTGGACATTGAATATCCTGTCCTGGAACGCAGCATGAGCCCCAAACCTGCATGACCCCAGATTAAAAAGTGCCGGAAAAGGGAGTCTTTCAACCACCATTTTAGATGAACTATACATTTACTATACTTGTCCTGGGCCACAGCACGAGCCACAAACCTGCTTGACCCCAGATTTAAAAAGTGCCGGAAAAAGGAGTCTTTGAACCACCATTTTAGTTGAACTGGACATAGACTATCCCTGTCCTGGGCCACAGCATGAGCCCCAAACCTGCATGACCCCCAGATTAAAAAAGTGCCGGAAAAAAGGAGTCTTTTAACCACCATTTTAGTTGAACTGGACATTAACTATATCTGTCCTGTACCGCAGTATGACCATTAAACCTGTCTGACCCACAGATTAAAAAGTGCGGGAAAAAGGAGTCTTTGAACCACCATTTTAGTTGAACTGGACATAGACTATCCCTGTCCTGTGCCACAGCTAGAGATGGGCGAATCGATTCTAACGAAGTGGAATTCGTTTAGAATTTCAGGAAAACTTCGGTTCAGAACGAAGTCGAATTTTGGGGTACTTCGCGTGACCGAAGTGTGCTTTTGATTGATAAAATGGCTGCGAGCACATGGCGTTACATGGGGCAAAGAACTCTGGGGGGAAGAAGGGCATAACCTACATGACATGTGCAGAGATGAAGCCAATCAGAGACCGGCGGGATTCTGTGACGTCACCGCACTATATAAGTCCGGGCGCGACGACTGGGAGCTCATACCGCTCTACTGTACTGATTAGGAAGGTGCTGCCATGGCTGCTAATGATATCTTACTAAAGAACTCATTTTTATACGGCGATTTTTGGGGGGTATCACAGATTGTTCTCAGAGACCTGCTTCTCTTAAATGTTCAGAATTCTGATTTTGTGGGGTATAGGTACTGAAGTCCAGTGTTGCGTCCAATGAAGCTGCATATACATTTTAATGCTATCTGCTTCCACTCACAGCACATTGTTTATATCAAGGCGTTATTACAGCCTGTTTCTATTGTATTCATTTAAAGAAACAGCATTTTTACAATACCAAATTACCACTTCATTTTTGGTTACTCAATTCTTTTGCGGCTATTTACCATCCAGGGGTTAATTAAGTGTTGTTCTGCCTGTGTGGGTGACTAAAAGAAACTGTCTTTTTCTCGCCAAAAGAGACATTTTTCCTGTAGACATAATTTCATAACCGAAGGGTTTAATTACACGTTTTTGTCTTGCTGTGTACAGTAAAATACTTGCTATTGTAACACGCTAACAAGTGGTAGTTTTTGGTAGCTCAATTCTTTTGCGCATTTACATCCAAGGGTTAATTAAGCAGTTGTCTGCTGTTGTGGTGACTAAAAAAGGAAAAAACTGTCTTTTCACCGCCAGAAGAGACATTTTTTCCTGTAGTCATAATTCATAACCGCAGGTTAAATTACCAAGTGTTTCTCTTGCTGTGTACAGTAAAACATACTATGCCTCTGATAACACGCTACAAGTGGTAGTTTTTAGTTGACTCAATTCTTTGCCGCAATTCACATCCAGGGGTTAATTATGCGTTGTTCTGCTGTTTGGTCACTAAAGAAAACCGTCTTTTTCACCGCCAAAAAAGACATTTCTTCCTGTTAGCATAATTCATTACTGAGGTTAACTACAAGTTTTTCTCTTATTGTTTTACCGGTAAAATACACGACATTGTAAAAACGCTACAAAGCTGGTTGTTTTTGGATGGCTCAATTCTTTGCGCTATTTACATCCAGTGGGTTAATTAAGCGTTGTTATGCTGTTGTGGGTCACTAAAAGAAACCTTCTTTTTCACGTCCAAGAAGCAATTTTGCCTATAAGAATATTCATATCCTGAGGTTAATTAGGCCTGTTTGTGCTTTTACATTCAGTAAAATACACAGTTGTTTTTTAATCGAACAACATTACCAAGTAAATTTTCCTGGCCATTTGTGGAGCGCATTTTTAATGTTCAAGGGTTATCAATCTTGTTACTAGCTCATTTGGAGTCAAATATAGGGTGTGTATTTATCATATCAGCAGATATTTCATCCAAACAGTGTCTGTACATTTTTAGAACAAACAGTATGTCAGTAGAGAGGTGGCAGGCTCTTCAACTGCAAATGGCAGTGGCACAAAACATTCCTGGAGCAGGCCCAGGTGCAGCACAGCAAGGGGACGTCGCAGCAGGGGTCACGCCACGGGTGAGGCCAGAACTGGCCTATGTCATCTAGCGGCCGTGTGTTGTCCAGCAACCCAAAGGTTTTTGATTGGTTGACAGGTCTTCCTCTTTCTCCCAGATGACATCTGACAAACCCCAGCAAGAGTCGGTGGAAACGTCAGACACAACCCTTTGTTGGCATGGCCGGCGAGCGGGTCAGCGGCCTCACACTGTCCTTAACCCGCTCTGTCCCCATCCGGTTCCCTCAGCCAGAGAATCTACTATGTGGTCTGGGCTACAGAGCCACTATATAGCGGAGATTGACAATTTGTGGGAGGGGCAGTCAGCAGCTAATTGGACCGAAGAAAATGGGGCCAATATCCCCTGTTTCTTGCAGTAGGCAGGCAAAGTATTGATGTGTGAGAGTAGCCATGGGAGATCATGTTGTGAGGGGTCATGCCTCTGCAAACCAAGACGGTGATGTGGACAGCAGTGACGATGAAACACAAATAGATGATGATGTAGCCGACCACACTTGGGAGCCGGGTAAAGCAAGGGCTTCATCATCGTCAGGAGAAGAGGGCGTTAGCTTGTGCGTCAGGCAGCAGCGCAGCCGCAAGTGGGTTGTGTGGCTTGAGTCAGCAGGTATCAGCAGTGTGAGGTCAGGAGCCAAGCGGCCACGGGGTTAGGAAAACCCGGCTTGTCAGGTCTCAAGAAAGTAGCGGCACAGGGGCTCAAGCGAGGCTTCGGCGGTAGTAGTTCACTCAGTGCAGAGCAGTTGGCGGTAAAATCAGCTACTCGGCGGTGTGGCAGTTTTTGCTAAGACACCGGAGGATCCGATTAAGGGTATATGTAGATCTGTAGGCAGAAAGTGAAGCGTTGGCAGGGAGCTAAGTTGGACACCACGGCCCGGCATTAACACATGCAGCTGACACCATCCGGTAGCCCTGGAGAAAACATGGCTCAGATGTGGTGGTCCATCCTGCCAGCTGCAGAGTGCGCAGTGTTACACGCATTGCCATTGCAGCCAGTCAAGGCGCCAAACACTAATTAGAAGGGGAGTGTTTCTCATTTGCCATCGTCTCCCGTCCTGATGCTCCTGCCTCCACGCTACTCATGGCGCCAGCAGTCGCTTCAGCGAGGCGATTGCAAGAGACAAGTGTGTGCCAACCATCTTAAGGTGCAGCAGATGACCGTGCTCATGTACAGTTGTTGGTACTGCAGTCCCTCATCATTTCCAACATGGTGGACTCTGCACATTCAGAGAACTAATGGATTTTTTGCACGTGCAGAGATGGAGAGTCTCTAAGCCGTTATTCTTTTCCAAAAAGGCAGTACCAAGCAACTCATTAAATATGTAGAACAGAAGGTGGTCAAGTCTTGACTTAATCGGTTTGTTCACAGGTGCACGGCAGCAGCGGACGTTGGAGACTGTAACTAGGTCAGGGCCAATATTTTGTCCTTTACGGCCCATTGGGTGAATGGGCTTCCTGCCCAGGCACACCAAACCAACTTGGACAGGAGACGCACGCTTTCTCCTCCTTGTTGTCAAACTGCGGAATCCTGCGACTAATATCAACCTCCTTAACCTCCACCACTAACACCAATACCACCATTCAGCGCACCTCACACAAGTACTGCTCACATCAAACCAATGTGTAGGGGACAGCAGGTGTCACGCCGTTCTAAACCTGGGTGCCTCGGCGAACGAAGTCACCCTGGGGTGGAACTGCTCCGCGTCATGCTGCAAGAATTCAATGTGTGGCTTTTCTCCGCGCCGACTCAAATAGGAACCATGGTGCGACAATGGAGGACATTGGTTGTCCCGCGCTGCACCGAGGAGGGATGGTCCATGCGTGATGCATGGTGCTCGTGTTTAATCTGGATTCGTGAAAAGGTTCTTGAAGTATTCCACCGATCTTCAGAAGATTTGAAAATGGCCAGAAATGTTGCACTTCATCCATTCCTGCAAAGGCAGGAACAACCCTCCTCGAGTTGCTGCGGGACAGAACCTCAGACCGCGACTCTACCACACTACACTCGATATGCAATGTTTCAACCAATCTGGAATTACCAGTCTGCACATTGACGACTGTTTGAACAGTCGAAGGCCATTAACGATTTTTTGATGATCCAGGCGGACAGGACTACTCCCCCTGTCGTAACTTGATATCAGCTAGTCGGCAGCTCTATGCATGGACACCTGCCGTTGTTGAGGGCCATTCGAGGATACGAGTTATTTGTCAGTCGCCAGGACTACGGGTTGAATTAAAGTCATTCCACTGCTTCATGTCTGGCATATAGATGCTGATGAAAAGTCCTGATCTGGGCAGGGGACTGTGGGGACTGAAAGGGGGCGAGGAGGAGGACCCGCATTGGTGCAGAAGAATTGTCTGGTGACATGTGGTGGATTTTCTACCCAAGGTGACAAGAGTAGGATAGAGCAGGAGCGCAGCTGGAGGAGTAGATGGAGATTGAGGAAGACGAGGCAGATGACCCGCAACGCACCTTGGCAGCTAAAAAGTGGAGATAGGAGGCAGGCGAGCCCCTCGGATCACTTTGTTTTTTTTTTATGCTGATTGGCCCGCAGCATGCTGAGTTTGCCTGGCTAGTGACGCAGAATAGTCCACCATCCGGCAGTAGGGATGACTTCTGGCTCTCCACCCTATTGGGATCCCTCGCTACCGGTCCATATTGGGAGCCTTTTTCCCAGCTATATGATGAGGGAGGAACAAATTTAAATACTATAAGGAATATCCTTCCGTGTCAGTTGGCGTGACTATGTGCGACTTCGTCCTTTCCTACTGACCAGGGTCTGACCCGGGGGGTTCCTCAGCGCTCACGTAATACTCGCCGCCGGATGCCTGGGGATGGTGGGGGGGTTAGGAGCACAGTACAGCTCTCATCAGCTGCAACCTAATTCTGGGTCACTAGATGAGCAAGCTTCATTCACCCGCCTAGTGGGAGGGCTGTCGCAAGCAGCAGGCTGCAGGACCTGAGACCACTCCCTGAAACCACAACAGAGTGGTGGCCTATTTGCGACAGCAACTCTCGCCAACCCAGTTAAGAAGATTCCACTGGACTACTGGGCTGCCAAACTGGATGTGTGGCCGCATCTTGCCAGTTTGCAGTGGAGAGCTGTCCTGCCCGGCCAGTAGTGTGGCATCAGAGCGGGTGGTTTCAGTGCAGCGGGGGCAATCGTTACCCCAAGGAAAAACCCTTTTTTTCCCACAAATAACGACACCTTTGAAAAAAAATGACCCCAGGGGGGGGGGGGGGGGGGTGGGTTTCCCTCCAATCCTTAGGCGACATTACTCACCATGACGCCTCCCCCCAAAATGGAGAAATGAGTTGGTTCAAACTACCTGCCTCGCCTATCGATTCCGCACCTCCCTAATGCCCACATCTGTGACATTTCCCCATCTCCACCAACCATCTTTACCAGGGACGGGTATTGCCACCAACCTCCACACTCGTCTTTGGCCCCTATTACCTCATGCTGCTGCTGCTGTTGTTTTGCTGGACTCCACACTTGTCATTGTGCCCTCTCTGACCCATGCTGCTGCGTTGTTGCTGCTGCGGTCACCTCCCACGGTCATTGACCCACTCTGGGGCCTATCCTGTTTTTGCCACCTCGAGAAATATTTGTGCCACGCCGACCTCTGCGCTCCCCGTGACCCCCCCACGGGTTCATTGTGCCACCGTGCCACTCCAGTTTTTGCCCCCTAAAAAATTTTAGTGCCACGTTTCCTATGTTTGCCCCGTGCCCCCACACTGTCCCACTCTCGACCTAAAGGCTGCTGCGCATTTACCTCCACACGGGGTTATTGTCCACTCTGTTCCTACCCAGTTCGCCACCCCCAAAAAGTCATTGTCCCCACTGTCGACTTCATGCTGTGCAACGTGCCCTCCCACTTTTCATTGTGCCATTTGGGGGGCCTACTCCTGTTTTTGCCACCTCCAGAATATGTCATTTGCCACTGTCTGACCTCATGCGCTGCGCGTACCTCCACGCTTTTTGCCCCTTGTCCCCTCGTGGCCTACCCCAGTTTTTGCCACCTCAAAATTTCATTGGCCACTGTCTGAACTCAGCTGCACTCCCCGTCCCTCCACACTGTTTATTGTCCCCACTCTGGGCCTACTCCAGTTTTTGCCCCCGCCGAATGTCATTGTGCACTGTCTGACCTCTGCTGCTGCTGCCGTACCTCCACACTGTGTCATTTTTGCCACTCTGTGGCCTCTTCCTGTTTTTGCCACCTCCAGAATGTCATTCTGCCCCTCTCTGACCTCATGCTGCTGCTGTTGCTCCTGCCGTCACCTCCACTCTTTGTCATTGTGCCACTCTGTGGCCTACTCCTGTTTTGCCACCTCCAAAGGTCATTGTGCCACTGCCTGACCTCAAGCTGCGCTGGGCTGCTGCCGTCCCTCCACACTGTGTCATTGTGCCACTCTGTGGCCTACTCCAGTTTTTGCCACCCCAGAATGTCATTGTTCCACTGTCTCCCTCATGCTGCTGCGGCCGTGACCTCCACACTGTGTCATTGTGCCACTCTGTGGCCTACTCCAGTTTTTGCCACCCTCCAAAAAGTCATTGTGCCACGCCTGACCTCATGCTGCTGCTGTGGCGCTGCCGTGCCCTCCACACTGTGTCACTGTGCCACTTTTTGGGCCTACTCCAGTTTTTGCCACCTCCCAGTATGTCAATGTGCCACGTCTGACCTTTCATGCTGCTGCTACCGTGACCTCCACACTGTGTCATTGGGCCACTCTGTGGCCTACTCCAGTTTTTGCCACCTCCAGAATGTCATTGTTCCACTGTCTGACCTCATGCTGCTGTTGCCGTGACCTCCACACTGTGTCATTGTGCCACTCTGTGGCCTACTCCATTTTTGCCACCTCAAATGTCATTGTGCCACTGTCTGACCTCATGCTGTTGCTGCGTGCCCTCCACCACTGGTCATTGTGCCACTCTGTGGCCTACTTCTGTTTTTGCCACCTCAGGAATGTCATTGTGACACTCTCCGACCTCATGCTGCTGCTGTGGCTGCTGCCGTGACCTCCTCCCTGTGTCATTGTGCCACTGTGTGGCCTACTCCAGTTTTTGCCACCTCCAGAATGTCATTGTGCTACTCTCTGACCTCATGCTGCTGCTGTGGCCGTTGCCGTGCCCTCCACACCCTGTCAGTGTGCCACTGTCTGACCTCATGATGCTGCTGCCGTGACCTCCACACTATGTCATTGTGCCACTCTGTGGCCTACCCCAGTTTTTGCCACCTCCAGAATGTCATTGTGCCACTCTCTTACCTCATGCTGCTGCTTTGGCCCGTCCCTTCCACCCTTCAGTCCCCACTCCGCCTTTTTGTGCTGCGCTCCCTCCCCCTTTTGGTCTTTTCCCCCTCGTGGCCACCCTTTTTTGC
>JAODAL010086519.1:0-10225 GCA_025379985.1 Phyllomedusa bahiana | reverse complement strand
TTTTAACACTATAAACATAAATGAATCTATACACAAAAAATGTAGTACGATAAACTATATGTCTGCTTAGTTTTTAAATTACTGCAATAAAAAATAAACACAGGTATAAAAAAACAAGTATTTGCTGGGGGTTTAAAAAGGACTTCCCCCTCTAAATCTCAAGTCTCCACATTTAAAAAGAAAAACAACTTTAAAAAAAAACACGCAAACCGTTCACTCGTCAAAATGCTCATTTTAAACCTTTCCCACACTGCTTTTTTTGGCTTCTGCAAACTCTCCTTTCAGAAGCAAAAGCATGAGAGACAAAAAGAAAAAAAAATCCCAAAAATCCCATTGCTCATTTGGAAGAATTTATTTGCAAAAAAAGGGGGAAAATAATATTTGGTCAATAACAAAAGCCTCCAATATTTTTGTTGACAGACAGGGGTCAATGTTTTTTTTAAAGTCTTCACAAGTTGGAAAAACACGTTGGCCCCATTCCTCCGGGCTTTTACTGGGTCTCTCGTGTGGCCTGGGTTTTTTTTTGCTCCCGTTCTTGTGATCATTTTGACCCCACCGGAAAGACCTTGTTAGCCCCAGCGAGGTCTTGTAATGGTCTTGAAGTCTTTCTTTTTCTAATTATTGCTCCCCCAATTGATTTTTTCACCCAACTGTTGCCTATTGCAGATTCGATCTTCCCACCTGGTGCAAGGCTAAATTTTTTTTCGGGTGCCCCTTCGACGCTTTTTGGGCCCTTCCCATAGTGGAATTTTTGGGGTGTGACGTTTGGGGTTTGGACAGGTTCCTTTTTTATGAAACAAATTCAAACAGGGGGCCATTGCTCAGGTAATGAGTGGAGGACAGAGGAGCCTCTTAAAGAAGTTGTTAAGGTCGTGAGAGCCAGAATCTGTTGTTTTAGGGGACCAAATCTTATTTTCCACCTAATTTTCAAATAAAATTTTTTCCAAATCAGACAAAGTGATTTTTTGGGTTTTTTTTTCTCATTTTGTCTCTCATAGTTGAGGTCACCTATGATGTCAATTTCAGGGCCCCTTTATCTTTTTTAAAGGGGGAAATTCACAATTTTGGCTGATAAATACTTTTTTTCCCCACTTTCAAAGCAAAAAAAGGGCAGCAATACCATGTGGGCTTTTGCTGCTGTCAACCTTCTATATCTCTATTCCTCATGAATTCCACATATAACTGATACTGTGATGCAGTGTCTGATCTATTGTTTTTTTTTGCTAAGCTTCTGGGGAGATGTATTGACTTACAATAGGGTCTGTTAGGTTCTGCTGAGGTGTCTGTGACTTTCATATAAAAAATAGTGCTGCATGTAATGCTATTTTTTTTTGTAAAATATGACATAATCAGTGTCAGTGGCTCAGATGTTAACAAAGCTTTAGCTGGGTTTATGGAATTAATTGCTTCTCTATAAGAAAAAATGATAAATTGTACCTTTATATATGTCGCAAAAGTAGATGGGTACAAACAGTTATCTTGAAATACAAAAAAGATTGTTACTTACATTCTTGGAACTTGAAACAGATTGTTATCCCCCTGCGTGGTGTTACTATCACTGTCCATACTGTACCCACTGCCAAAACTACTGACTGATGATGTTGTGGAAACTGTAGATTCAGTAGTCCTGTGAGTTGTTGGTCTTGCTGTATGAAAAAGTAGACCATGTATTATAATGTGTTACCAGATATACAATGTACCTATTGCCTAGGCAATCAAAAAGTGACATTTCATGAAATGCAACACCTTTGCAATATTATACATATACTTGCTATACAACTGTAATGCTGTAATGTTGAAATATTTATAATAGGATACAGTATTTCAGTGTATGTTTAGTTGTTCTGCTGAATGTCTGGTTTTATTGTTGCCAATCAACATCTCTATTTGCTTAACAAATCTTCTTGTCATTTGAAATGGAAACACCCCTATTTAATTTCAAATACATCTAAAATGTTAAGTCTACATTACTGTTAATTCTACTCTTCCAGTGATCTACACCAGTGTTTCCTGATGGGATTCCACAGGAACCTGGGCTTTTGTGGGACCACAGGAGATGTTCCATAGTGAATGGGGCACAATGGGCACCCCTATCTCTCTTTTCCTGGAAACCGTTACCCACTACCAACTTGTTGAGCAAGAGGAGATCTTCTGCGTAGCTGCTATTCTTGTGTCTTATGCAGATCAATGCATTGACATTGTCAAGTCAGTTTGTTTCAGTATTCAGTGGTTAGGAACCAAGACAAGGCGCTTTGCAGATAGCCTTCTCTTCCTCCACAAATACCCAACAAGTGGAGGAAGCAGGCATAAAAGGATAAACTATAGACCAGTACTCTCCAGCAGTTAAAATACTCCATTTAAGCGAGCATGCTGGAAGATGTACCGCATTTACCAAACGTAACATTGCAGTGTATGGAGACATTTTTATAACCACTATGAGGTAGTCTGCCTTGAATATCAGGCAGACCCCAACCTCCACAAAGCCTAGGTCAGTCAAAGAAAAATATAGGTTACACATTGGTCCAGTTAAGTGTGTAAATGGGTGCACTGAACAACTAAAAAAGGCAATAAATAGCAGAACTAGAGGGTCAGTAAATGGCAAATAGGCACAAAATTCAGTGTCTTCTGAACGACTGTTTATTTATTGCCCCTTTAACTTTTGATCATTGACTTAGTACCCATTTGTTATTTACTGTACTTCAGTGCCCTTCTATGATAGCGATAAATGTAGCACTGAATAGCAAAGTGGCAAATGGGTCCTATTAAGGCGATGAATTATGTGACTATTAGCTATTTATTGTCCCTTTAGTGTCCTTCTGCTCAAGGCTCTCTTTCTGTCCTTCATTGCCTTTTATTGCCTCTTTAGTGACATTTTATAACAAAAGGATGCATGAGAGGCAAAAGAAGTTAAAAGGGCAGCAATAGGGCACTGAACAGAAGGACACTAAAACGCCAATGATACAAAATAGACAAAATCATGTCATCATGCCTGTCTATATCAGCATTAAGAAGTGAGGACACAAGGCAGAGCAATGTGATAAAGGCCTTCCCTCCCTCTTACATCCCTGGATAGCAGTAGGGCAGGACGCAAAAGTGGCAATAAAAGTTACATGACCACCAAGAAGAATATTAAGGGCCAATGAAAGCATTAATTTTCTGCATGATAAAAAACATGGTAGATTTTTGTTTAAGTCAACCATGCCAAGAATTAAAAAAAAATAATTGCTAAAGGGTTCACTTAAATATTTTTAACCCAAATGTTAAAAAGGTTGTGAATCACTGCTTTAGACTTCAGAAATATATGCCTCTCAGCATTGTAGTATCTATATACCTCTATGTCACTGTAATGTCCTATTAATAAAAACCTAATATGACTGTATGAGTGGTGTGCCCACTTTATGCTGCTGGTGTTACAATTTTCAACCTGGGACAGTGGGTTACTGAAACAAGCAACTACCAGCTGCCAGGGCAATATGAAGTACAGCTGCTATTGGTCTAGCCAGTCTCCAGACCTGAACCCATTGAAAATCTTTGGAGGGAGCTAGAACCCAATGTTCCTCACAGTTGAGGATTCTTTCTCTCATAGTTAAAAACTAAAGACCTCTCTATTTATTGTAGGTGGGAAAACTTGCGAAATCGCCAGTGTATCAAATACTTGTTTTCCCCACTCTATATACTGTAGTTGCTTAGACCAAAAGAGACACTCATATGCCATTTGTAGTCTGAGCTTCTTATGAAGCTATCATTGTATGTCATTACTACCTCATTGATTGACCACCCTATCCTATACTGATGTGAAAATCACCTTTCCTCCACACGTAAAGAATTTCTCATGGTCCTTTGTATAGTTTGTGATAAAAATAAATGATGTGCTAATTTCTTGTATATGTATGTGTATATATATATATATATATATATGTGTGTGTGTGTGTATATATATATATATATATATATACATATATATATATATATATATATATATATATATATATATATATAGACACAGTTGAGTCACATTATTATGAACACTTTCTACTTTCAATGTTGATAGTGTATAGCTCATAAAGGAAGTCAGGTGTGGTGGGCTGGCTTGATGCGTATATAGGGTGTACAAGATGCTGTCTTCACTCATATCCCTTGTTGCTATCATGGGATAAAGGGGTGATGTATTAGGGTTGTTAAAAGGGCTTGTGGGCTAATGTTGGTAGTATTTCTGAAACTGCACAATTTGTGAGCAGACAAATGGCACCGTTGTGAATAGGCTATGGTGGAAGGTGATGTGATGTGAAGGTGTGCAAAGTTGGACAAACAAACTACAGCAGAATATTTCACTTCCCCAATGAAATAGGTGGCTACGAAAAGTGCATCTAAAACAGTTCAGAAAACCCTACAGAATATGGGTCTTTGAAGCAGATTGGAATTGGACCTCAACTGACAGGCAAAGGGTTAGCTTCTCCAATAAGTCATGTTTTCTGTTTCATCAAATGGATGGACATTGGTGCGTCAGGAAGCAAACATCAAAGAACACATGCTGGTGGTGGCAGTGTTATGGTCTGGGGAATGTTTTGTTGTATTTTCAGAGCCCACTGATTCATGTAGAAGGTACTCTCCATTGATTTGGGTATAAATCCATCTGTGCACATAATGTGCACCCATACATGGTAACTGCCTTTCCTGGGGTGTATGGGATCTTCCAGTAAGTCAATGCAACTTGTCATACAGCTAGACATTGGTTGGAGAGCATGACCTAAACTTCCTTACAGCTACCGTCCGTGCTGCACATGGCAAAAACTCTGGATATTAGATGTTGGTTATAATAATGTGACTTGACTGGTTATATTGAATGTATGTACATAAACATCTAAGACATCTTTATCAAGCTAAAAAAAGCCTGATTTTTCTATAATTTCCTTTTAATACAGATCTCACATACCTTTAAAAAATCTAAAATCTAGTAATAAAGGTTCAACACTCAGAAGACAAACAAGGTACACATTGAAGAATCTATCACATCTATTAATATCATAGAAGAAATGCAACAGCACTTGAAAAATGATGTATGAAGTATGTACAACTTTTATCAATGTATCTAGTTTACAGTACAAGAGTCTACAAATAGCAACTGAGGATAGCAGCCATTTGGTCTTGCTGAACCTTAATCTTCAGTCACTGGTATAAAAAAAATAGCATTCCTTATAAGGAAAAGCAGGCAGAGACGTTGTGGCAGGTAGGAGATGAGGTCTCTTCTACATGTTTCCAATGTTGGTGCATACTGGTCAACTCACTTTGATACAAATATAGCTTTTTCTTTTACCCACACATGTTTGATTGGGTTGAGGTTTGGGGACTGTGGGGGCCAATCCAGCAACTCTGCTTCATTGTCATTGAACCACTTAGCCAATCTTGACATATGCTTCGGGTCATTGTCCTGCTGGAACACTATGTTGTCCTTTTAATACCCATAGTACTCGAATGTATATATACTCACATATAGCTCAGCATTGAGACCACCATCGATCCTGGTCAAGTATCCAACCCCTCTGGCTGTGAAACAACCCCATACTGTATCATCAGGCTTTCTCCACCAAACTTAACAGTTCCTTCAATTTCTCGATCCATTAGTCACCTTTTTCCTTGATTCTTCCAGTTTCATTTGCACCCATCAGAGCCCGTTCTATTGACCTTCATCTCATCGCTTCAAATGACTAATTTACAAACTTCTAACTGTCCACTTTTCATACTTTTTTGTAAACTCGAGTCAACGCTTCTTAAGATGATATTGAAGATGAAGCTCCTTCATCTTTTTTGGGCCACCATTCCAGATTTACTATCGCATGCATGTTACATGGTGCTTGCATGGAAGTCTCTAATCTCATTATTAAGAGGCATATGAGCCACCTCCACTGTCATGTTTGTCATGAGTTTGTTGACTGATATGTTGCCTGAATGTCCACCTCTTGACTTTGGAATGAATGGATGGACTTCATTTCATATTCTTCCAGCTGTCATGGCACTCCTTTAATGCAGTTTGGAAATTTCCTTGGCCAAGAGACCACTATTTATGAGCTGGATGATGTGCTCAGTGACTTTTCGCTTGGGAATCAACCTATTAACACACTGAGCTCTTAGGGAATGTGAGAACAGGTTGTAAATTGTAGCATACAAGGAGCCAAACAGTAACAATGCAGTTACATGAAAATAATCTGAATAACTAAGCATATGTTAAATAGTTGCAAGTCAAATTTAAGTATGAGATAGCCAAGATGATTGTCTATATAATTATGGTAGTCTCACATTCAAAGCTGTAGTGGAAGGTGAGATATGAAGGCTGAAAGTTAAAAGTTACAAACATTGTTACTCTTTTGCTGGACACTGTGTTAATAAAAGTTGTACATACTGCTAACTTTATCTAGTGAGTGACATTTCCTTGCTCCATTAAATAATCTAGTTACCCAATTGTAAACACCTTTAATCTACTGAATATGTATTTTGTGTATATAATATTATCACACCCTGGCAACACAATGGTATTTGGAGCACCCATAGGTTCTCTTGCTGGTTCTATCCTTTCTAGCTAAAAGAGCAGCACAGCATACAGTGCTATCTTTCTGAACAAAATAACAGAAACCTCGATAGCATCCTCATGTTCTCCATTGTAAGCCAAATGGAGATTGCCAGATACCATCTGTGGCCATCATACATGAGTACATAGCTTAACTATCTTTCTGTTCTTACTCTGGTCTTTCCTGTAAGCTGTAAAGAAAAGTGCTAAAACAACATTCTAATGAGGATAACAAACCTGATAACAACTGAACATGTCCAAAATGGTCTGTAATTTTTTTAACATTACCAATTTCAGATCACATAGATTAGAGGAAACAGCTGTATGTATAGTAAGAGTCATAAGTTATTGCTTATTCAAATAAAAGCAGGTAAAGGTTAGATAACTCCGACATTACTAGAGTGACTAGAAAGGGTATTCTGATCTCAACTTTCACCTCCTAATATCAGTTTTGGTGTGGTATGACTTGTAAGGCCTGGTTCACACCAGTGTCAGTGTCCATTCATAATCTCTGTCGCAAATGCCAGAAAAAACAGCTATTTCCTTGAAAACCACAAAAACCGTAGTGGAAACCCAATAGACCTATTGTAATCAAGGTGTCTGCTATACAGCTTTGATGTCCATTGTAAAACAGGCCTTTTTTCACCTCTGCAGTGGAGGTTCCAAACAGAATCTCTGACGCAGATATGAACAACACCTAAGGCTGGTGATGTCCATGACTAAATCTACACAAGTCTATTGGAAATAGGGAAACAGCCAAATGTGATAAATGTAAATCATGCAACCACTACTTAGAAGTTACAGCCTGTCCTAAACAACTAAATCAAATCATATATGACAACACATGAATGTCCCAATTGTGCACCAACCTAACAAATAAAGTAAGTATGAAGAACCAATTTTTTTTTGTCATGATCATTTTTAGTTTCACCTGAAAATGTTGTAGTGTGTATGACCATAGAATTATGTTCCATTACTACACCTGTGTCTTAACTTTTGGTGCATTCATTAGCATAGGTTACCATTTTTGAATTTGAAGAGTTGCAAATCTAAGGTTGTGTTTCCTCTTTCCGTATTTATCTTCAGTATTATTCTTTAATGGTTGTTTTGTTACAAAATGAATCATGGTGGATACATCAGTTTATAGTGTTCTTTTGTATTCATTTAATTATAATATGTTACAATTTCAGTTTTCCCTATCACAAATATTTTTTGCTATTCAAGACAATAGAACCAAAATCGAAACCCATCTCTAATAGTCATTGTCTTAAATTAAGCAGATATAGCCCAGAAGTAGGAGATACAATAATCAGTGAATTGGTGTAATGGCTCATTTTCTGGCTTAACTTCATCTCTAATAATTTCTAAGATAGTTTAAAGATAAACACTATTGTAATCAGGCATGTATAAAACATTTATGATACATTACACATGTAATTCAAGAATATGTCCATTCACACTTAGTTTAAATATGCTTTGTTTGTCATGCTCTTTAAAAAATGGTCCAACATAATTTGTTATCCTTGTTTACAGATTTTGACATTCTGCTTCAAATTATTGTTTTATATTTTCTCTTAAAGCAAAATAAAAAAAAGGATCTATTATGAGAGGTCTAGGGTGGAGGTGATTAATATTGTATATTGTTTAGTATACTCAAAATACTTTAAGCCAAAACATTCAAGTGGAAATGGGCTATAAATGAGTGCTCCCATCTCACATTTTGATATAATATGTGTGATAGGTGTGGGGTCACATCTTTGGGAACAGTTTCCGTTCAGAACAGAGAGTAAACACAGCTCTGCAGTATTGGAACAGAATGGAGAGTAGTGCACAATTGCGACCTACTCTTTGTTCTGAATGGAGACTTTTGCAGGCTGGTTTCTGGGATAGGTATGGGTTGCAGAAGTGGGACTAGCACCTATGGCATATTGATGGAATATCCTCCCGATATTCCTTCAACATGTGCCATGGAAAAACCCCTTTTAAGAACTTGTGGTCTCTCCAGACTTGCCTGCTTTAGTAAATTATTGTAGTACCCATGAAACAACAATTTTGGAGCATATTTTACTAAGTCTTTGTGTTCTGTGGTTCTTCTGTTATTCCTCCTACAAACAAATGACTAAACTGGGTGTTTCTAGTTGGGGTTGAGTCCCCAGTGAGACTGATGTTGTCCAATAAGCACTTCCAACGCCAGACTGTAAGGACACACCACTTTTAGAAGGTGAATGTTAACACCCAGTTGACACTTTACTTAATACATTTCTAGGAGAAATAACAGAGCAATACCACAAAATAGAATCATAAGAAAATCTGTTCCACAGTTATTATTTCATGAGGAACACAAGAATTTACTAAAACAGACAAGTCAAGAATTGTCACAGGTCCTCTATAAGGAAGAGAGAAACAAAGTTAAAACAGGTATCAGTATTTGTCTCACCTTCTGTTTTGACGGATCCATCGGACATCACCTTATTGAGTGCTTGCTGGCTTTGGTCTTTGCTGTCATTTGCTGGTGAAGGCAGATTGTCAGACTGAGTTCTTTGAATTGGGAGTACTCCTGCTATGCTGTGTCTATGCTGCTTCCTGGCATAATTAGACTGACCGCTTTTATGTGCTGCTGTGGCAGTGTGGGTGAAATGGAAACCCATAGTATGTATCCTCAGATGGAACCAGCTTAAATGTTATTCATGCAAACAGAAGTGTTGTTGTCTGTATTTAGATAGGTAGTGTTTTCAACACCAAAGAGACACCACATGCACAGCATTAAGGGGCTTTAAAACTGGCTGTTTCTTTTTATTGGTTTAAAAAAATGTTTTTCCCACCATGGCTTTAATCCTGTGAGAACACATGCAAGAACAAATTTCTACGACAAATACAATTGTCTGTCTTGGAAGATCTTCACTTTCATAAACGATGTGCTCTAGGGTGTTGACTGCAATAACATATAATCTTTGCATTCAATATGGTTTTCAGTAGCATCACTTAGGAGGTCAATTGCAAGCTTCAAAATATTATGTATCAATATAAACATCTGGGTTCTGTAGGCTTACAAAAACAACTATTCTTATTTACATTAATTAGTGAAATATATTCCATGTGGAGCCACCATTTCATGGTACTGTGTATACGTCATTTATTTACACAGCTGAAAAATAACAGGCAAGAGAAAAATCTATGTATAATATATAGCAACACTGAACATATACGAATTTTAGTGTTTCAGAAGTGTTTGCTAACTATGTCTAGAATAGATTGGACACTAAATTATGCTTTTACTTTTTATATGGTTTCTTTTTACAATGAAAAAAATATATTGCATTTATACAATTTACAAAAGGCGCCCTCAAAACTTTTATGACAAGTTTCTGGTTTTTGCCTTAATGGGTCATCGTGCCCATAAAATAAACTTTAATGGACTTCTATCTATCCCTTCATTCCAATTTTTTACATTGTTATGTCTCCACTATAAGCAGCAGATGGCCAATGGAGGTGATAAAATATTACTAAAGTCCTAATAATATAGCACTATTACAGTATATACACTGTTCAAATGCATCACATACATGAAAATTTTTGGTAAATCACACTAAACTGTTTTATTATTTTGAATAGATATTTTTACCCTCAGTTTTTCTATTTTAGAAAAAAATTTATTAAAAAAAA
>JAODAL010086518.1:0-10225 GCA_025379985.1 Phyllomedusa bahiana | reverse complement strand
AAGGGATGTATGTCCCCTCATAAAGGGGAGGGGCAAATTTAGCTTGTATACGTTCTGAGGCGGTTTTTCCCTTTTGGGATACGGGGTTTCCCCCAACCCTTCCGGTGGATTCTGTTGCTGAACCGCGTTCCCCCCAATCCTATCCTGGTGATAGTTGTGGCGGACTAAACCCATCCTGTGGGGATCGTTTGACCCCTGTGTATCTTATTTTTTCCGGGATACTTTTTGCGAGCTGTTTATCTAACCCCTAACTGGGGGGAAACTGTTGTTTGAGGGTATCAAATTCCCTTCCCTGTGTGATCGTTGCTGAGTGTGTATCAAATCTATCTGTTGATACCTTGCTGGCTGTGTTTTAATCCTATCTGTGTAAACCCGTTTGCTGAGCTGTGAATCAACCCTATCCTGTGTGATCCGTTGCTGGCTGTGTATTAATTACCCTGTGTGATCCCGTCTGCTGAGCGTGTATCTAATCCTTTCCCTGGGGTATAGTTCTGAGCGTGTATTTTTTCCCTACCCCTGTGTGTTACTGCTGTAAGTGTGTATCTAACCCTTCCTGTGGATATGTCTGTGAGGGGGTTTTAAATCTTCTGTGTATTATGTCTGCGAGGGGGGTTCTACCTTCCGTGTATACGTTGCTGAGGGGGTTCTAACCCTACCTGTGTGAACGTTGTGGGAGGGATTAAATACATCCCAAACACCCCGTTTTTGGCGGGGGGGTGTTTTTTTGGGGTCCCCCCCCCTCCCCGGGGGGGTTGGATTCCCCCCGCCGCCGGGCGGCGGGGGTCTTTAAATGGCCGGGTTTTTAAATGGCCCTTGCGTATTGGGCGCGCCGGGGCTCCCCCTAAAGGGGGGGAAAGGGCCGCTCCCCCGCCCCGGGAGTCTCCTGTGGGGGAGGAGGCGGAGGGAGCCCCCCCCTCCCCCCCTGTTTTCCCCCGGGGTTGTGTGCGCCGAAATAAGGTCGCGGCGGGGGGGGATGAACCCCGGGTGCTCTCATTCCCCTGCCCCGTGAGGAGATCGTGGGGAGCGGCCGTGCGGGGGCCCGGGTGGGTGGGATTTTTTTTTTTTTTTTATTAGCTTGGGGGGGCTCTGCTGGCAACAAGGGGGCACTACCTGGCAAGAGGGGGATCATGGCACGAGGGGGCACTACTGGCAAAGGGGGGCATACCTGGCAAAAAGGGGGGGGGGCCTTCCTGGCAACGGGGGGGCCCTTTACCTGGCAAGAGGGGGAAATTTACTGGCAAACGAGGGGCACTACCTGGCACCAATGGGGGCACTACCTGGCCCCCCAAATGGGGGGCTTTCCGGGCATCAGAGGGGCCTCCTGGAACAGAGGGGCACTACCTGGCAACAGGGGGGACACTCCCTGGCACAAGGGGGGACATCCCCCTGGCAAAAGGGGAACTACTGGAAAAGAGGGGGACATGGCAAACAGGGGGGCATACCTGGCAACAGGGGGGACCCCGGGGGAAAAAAATGGGGGGCCCTGGCAAAACAAGGGGGCACTAGGGGAAACAAGGGGGGCACCTACCTGGTACGGGGGAATCATTGGGCACAAGGGGGCACTACTGCCTGTGGGGGGACTCCCTGCTTAAAAGGGGGTACTACAGGCTATAAGGGATCTCCGGCTTTCTTAAAACCCTTTTTAGCGTTAGGGGGGGGGTGGGGTGTGGCTTTTTGAAGGGGGCGTGGTTCCAAAAGGGGGTTTTTTCCCATAATTTTTTGCCCTGCGCGCCGCCGCCACAGTTCCTGCTTTTTCATTTTCAAAGTTGGAACTATGATCTAAATCCTTCCCTGTGTGATACCCTGTGAGCGGTATTAATCCTTTGGGGAAAAAACCCCAAACAAACCACCAAAAACCCCAAAAAACCAGGTGGATCTGTCTGCTGAGGAGGGTATCAATCCTACCCTGTGTAAACCGCTGCGAGGGGATATCTAATCCTACCCTGTGTAAAACCGTCTGTGAGCTGTGTATCAAATCCTACCCTGTGTGTACTGTATTGGGGGGTATCTAACCCCCTTCCGTGTGATTGTCTGGGGGGGGAAAAAATCAAATCCTTCCTTTTTTTTATGTCGTGGTTGTGTTTTAAATCTTTGTGTGTACCTTTGCTGAGCTGTGATCTAATCCTACGTGTGATACGTCTGCTAAACTGTGATTAACCTATCCTTTTGTGATACCTCCACCAATTCCACCCCGGGGTTTATCCCTCGCTAGCGCTTAACCTTCTTTCCCCCCCCCTTGCACTGGATTTTCAGGTGAAACCTGTGGTTGTATCTAATCCTACTGTGTGATCCCGGCTGAGCGTTAAAATAATCTTGGATAGTTGCTGAGGTGTATCTTTTCCTTGTGTACCGTTGTGACCCCTGTATCTAATCCTGTGGGGGATCCCGTCTGCTGACCCGTGTTTTTTATCTACCCTGTTTTTGATCCGTTCTGGTGCTGTTTTAAAAACCACCCTGTGTGATACTGTGGGCTGGGGTCTAACTTTCCTGTGTGTAAGTTGCTAAATTGTGTATTATCCATCCGTGTGATACTTGCGGCTGTGTATCTAACCCCTATCCTGTGTGTCGTTTGCTCTGTTTTAAACCCCTATGTGTGATACCTTGGGCTTGGGTCTAACCCCCCACCCGGTGATTTCCGTCTCCCGAGCCGTGTATCAATCCTGTGTGATAGTTCCCAGCCGTGTTTTTCTATTGTGGTCCCGTCTCCCGGCCCGTGTATTAACCCTTTTGTGTGTACCGGTTTTCCGGCCGTGTTCTAATCCTTTGGGTTTCCTCTGGACCCGTGTATTAATTTTTGGTTGTCCGTTGCGAGCGTGTTTTTAAATTTTATTGTGTGTACCTTTGCCCCTGTATCAAACCCTACCCGTGTGATCCTTGGAGGTGATCTAACCCTTCCT
Organism: Phyllomedusa bahiana; assembly: GCA_025379985.1. Taxonomy (NCBI): domain Eukaryota; kingdom Metazoa; phylum Chordata; class Amphibia; order Anura; family Hylidae; genus Phyllomedusa; species Phyllomedusa bahiana. The sequence goes on along the minus strand of JAODAL010086518.1, from coordinate 7,328 downwards.
GTGTTCCTCTGCGGCCGTGTTCAAATCTATCTGTTTTATACCTTCCCGACCCGTTATTAATCTACCTGTGGATACCGTTGCGACCCGGTTTTACCCTTTCCTGTGTGATCCGTCTGCCCCCGAGCCGTGTTCATCCTATCCTGTGTGTCCGTTCCGAGCCGTTTTACAAATCCTTCCTGTATGCAAAAAAAAAGGGAGGGGGGGCAAAATCTGTTTTACTGTTAAGGAAAAACGTGTAAAAGGTTTTAAAAGGGCCCTCCTTTTAAGTGTTGCCTTTTAGTTTAGGGCACAACATCTAAGCATTTTTCGGGTATTTATTTTCCGTACCCCTTTTAAGGCACCCGCAGGTTTCCCCGAACCCCCCTCCGTGCCCGGGGGAAGATGAGTTATGGTAAAAAAAAACTTCCCAATAATGAAAAACTAACCCTTATATGCAGTGTTAAAACACTTACTCAAACATCCGCACAATATAGGTTACGGTGCGCCGAAATTTACCACCCCTTTCCCTACCCCCAAAAAAAGGTTTCTAAAAAAAGGTTTGGTTTTACTAAAAAAACAATTTTTTTCCACCCATGGCGCCCCAAGGGCAGAAAAGGGGGCCATGGGCACGGGGTAGCCCCCTCTTATGCAAATATTTTTATGGGGGCCTATGAGGAGGAACAATTTATACCCAGACCATGTATTCCAACATATATCCCTATATAAAGGGGTTTATTGATGACCTCTTTTTTTTTTGGTCTGGACCTTTTGAAGCTATTACTTCCTTCATTAATCATTTAAACAATAATACCAAGGGATAAAATTTGGGTATCAAAAACAGTAGGGATAATATTTGAATTTCTGGATCTACAGATATTTTTGAACCGGGGTAAATTCAGTAATACGTATTTCAAGTCAGTAGACAGCAAACCCTATATAACTTCAAGAGTCCCACACCACAAACCGGGTTGTGCAATATTCCCTATGGCAAATATAAGAGAATAAGAAGAACTGCACCGAAGACTCAGACTTTGAACTCCAAATAAGTATTCTAGAAAACAGATTTAAAGAGAAAAAGAAACCACAACATCTACTACAGATTTCCCACGGAAAGAGTCCAAAAATTACCCCAGAAAGATTGTCTGGAAACAACAAAAAAAGAAGAGCACAATACGAAAAAACCCAAATTTCCCCTTTAAATTTTATTTGATAAACCCCTCTAGATCCAAGATTAAAAAACCTTAGACCGTTATTGGTATATTATAAAAAAGACCCCTTTTTGGGGCCTTTAATCCCGGTTAAACCTTTGGCATTATCTATAGAAGGGCACCAAATATAAGGAACCTTATAGCCCCCAGTCGTCTTCGGGACCGCAGGGACACCCCAATAAAAATCCCACTAATTTCCAGGTAGCTCTCCCTGTGGTTCCCCGCAATGCTTATGCGTTTAAGTATTTTTTACTAAATCACAAATTACCTCAAAATACAACTAAATTAACCTACCCCATTAAATATGAGTAAACTTTTAAAAGCTCCTTTGTGATTTATGTAATGATTGTGTTTGCGGTATACAGTATGTGGGCAGAACAACTCGACCTTTACATCTCTGCCTTAATGGCCATAGGGCCTGCATTAAACGAGGGGACCTACTTCAGAGCGTCTCCGCCACTGTAATGAGGTTCATCAAAAAGATTTTTAAAGCTATAAAAATCACCCATAGATACTTTTTTTCCCGGAACAACATAACCGTTCCCAAGCTCTTCAAAAAAGGGAGATGTTTTGGATATATAGGCTGCAAACTCTATCTCCCAAGGTCTCAACGACGTACCGAACTTATATACTAAAGGTACCAAGCATAAAATCACTAGAATTTTATGGCTAGAAGACCACGCTAAGATGTTTACTATAAATGATTCTTTTAATTATATAAGTGATGGACTAGAAGAGTTGTAGTTGTGTTGGGTTTTTTCTCATAAATCTTTAATTTACTTCATTGGGAAACCCATTATCTTTCTAGCCGGCCTATTCTCCTTTCATTCCCGAGCTCTACATTTTAAAAAAAAATTTGGCGTTTTTAATACTAAGTCGGGAGCTGTGTCAGTTAAATTCATTCTCAAATTCTATTCCCAACTACGAGTTTAGAGGAAACTTGAATACGGCTCTCTAGATGAGAAAAGCCCCCCTGTTAAACTCCATGGGTTTTACACCAGTCATATTTTTTTTTCATTGTTCAAGGGGCAATATTCCAAATGATAGCGTCTCTTACTTTACTATGTAAAAAGGTTTATAGGGAGACAAGGGGGGGCCCCCCTAGCTATTCTTGGTGGGTAAACCCTTTTTCTGTAAACATTCTAATGTATCGTCGGCACGCATTCTAGAAAGATATAATTGTTGCCACTAACTCTTATCAGAGGGTTCCATAAACTCCCCCTCTAAATGTTACAATTTTTTTCATTTAAACATTTTTTCCAATAAGATACATGGGAAAAGCTCTTCCAATTTTTCTGCTACTTCCGTAAGGGGTAGCTTTATTTCTGATTGTCTATCAATCTTCCCGGTGCAAGGTACCATATATCGTTCTATTCTATCCTTATGTGATTGGTTTCCCTTTACATTACCCGCTAATAGCACATCCTATCACATTTGGGGCCCTCAGACGATCTCCATTGGCCGGGTCCAAACTGCCGCCTTACAACTCCAACCAATAGAGAACCCTTTAGGAGATGTAAAAATTCTTGTGGGTCGACCTATATTTTTTGAGCGCCCTTTTATTTTAAATTTAAATCACTCCCCTGATTGGTTCCTTTATATCCCCGCTCACTTTCCCATTGGACAATCTTCTTTATATAATTTTTTATTTTCTTCTTCATTCACTCTCATTGGTAGTGATTTATCTCCATCACACACCCTCATCCCCTTCTCCTTATAGTCACCTTTGTATAAAAACACAGTGTCATCGGTTCATATATATGTTTATTTTTAGCATACATCGTTAGTCAGCGTCCAGAACCCCGGCTCATCCCTTCTTGCTTCTGGTCTCTTCCCACTGACTCTCTCACACTGTTGATGGACACCTTGCTCTTCCTATTGTCCGAGTCGTCTGTAACACGTCATTCACCTGTAACAACCAATTATCTTAATCGTCAGTATTACATATATTGTGTCTGTTTTTACAAATGTAAACTTCTGATGAAGCGCGGGCACACGCGCGAAACGCGTCAAGTTTTATTCTGTATGTTTTGTTTTTAATTGTGCGGAGAATAAATCTGCACTTTTTAAGAATAAATACTTTTTTAAAAAGAAAAAGCCTCTAGCTCGGGCTTTCTTCAGCACGTGCGCCGGGTTTCCATTTTTCTTTTATCCTAATCCTATCCGTGTGATACCGTCTGCTGAGCCTTGCTTTTAATTTCCCATCCCGTGTGATACCGTCTGCTGAGCCGTGTATCTAATCCTATCCCGTGTGATACCGTCTGCTGAGCCGTGTATCAAATCCTATCCCGTGTGATACCGTCTGCTGACCCGGGTTTTCTAACCCTTTTCCCTGTGTGATACCGTTGCTGACCCGTGTTCTAATCCTATCCTGTGTGTCCCGTTGGAGCTGCGATCAATCCTTCCTTTTGTGTACCATTGATGACTGCGAATCTAATCCTATCCTGTGTGTACTGTCTGTGACCCGTGTATCAACCTACCCCTGTGTGTATGTCGTAGCCGTGTATCAAATTCCCTACCTGTGTGATACTGTTGCAGCCGTGGTATCTAACCCTATCCTGTGTGATACGTCCAGAGCGGGTGTTGACCTATCCTGTTTGATATGTCTGCGCCTGTACTAATCCATCCTGTGTGTACATCTGTTAGCGCGTATCTAATCCTATCCTGTGTCAACCATTGATAGCTGTGGATCAATCCTATCGTTTTGATACCGTTGTGACCCGTGCATCTAATCCTATCCTGTGTGATAGTCTGTGACCCGTGTATCTGATCCTACCCTGTGTGATATGTCTGCTGAGCCGGTATCTAACCTACCCCTGTGATACCGTCTGCTGGCCGTGTATAAAATCCTATCCGTTGATACCGTTTCTGAGGTTATCTAATCCTACCCTGTGTGATACCTTTTGCTGAGTGTGTATCAAATCCATCCTGTGTGATACCGTCTGTGAGCCTGTATCAAATCCTACCTGTTGATTCCCGGTGCGGGCTGTGGATCAATCCCCCCAAAAGGTAAAAGAAAAATGGCCCGGGGCGCACGTGTGAGAAGAAAAACCCTGCGCAAAAGGCTTTTGTTAAATAGTTTTTTTTTTAAAAATGCAACCCGGGTTACCGATGCCCAAAATTTAAAAAAACAAAAATAAAAAATTTACGGTTTTGCGCGAGCCCCCCGCTTCATCAAAATATACAGTGCACTGGAAAAAGAACTCAGTATATATAACAGAACCTCGTGTATTGGATTTGTATTTTTGTGAGTGTTGGGATAGGGGTTTAGTGATGAAACTGAGAAAATCCAAAACATTGGAAGAAAGGTGCAATCAAAGTGTTTTTAGAAAAAAAGGAAGAAGAGACAAGAGGATAGGGGATGACCCAATCAAGAGGGTAGGAGGATGAGCTGTCAATCAAGAGGGTAGGAGGATGAGCTGTCAATCAAGAGGGTAGGAGGATGAGCCGTCAATCAAGAGGGTAGGAGGATGAGCTGTCAATCAAGAGGGTAGGAGGATGAGCTGTCAATCAAGAGGGTAGGAGGATGAGCCGTCAATCAAAGGAATGTAAAGAAGCGTAAAAGAGTATGAATAGCGAAATAAAAGTGTGTGAAGGAAATATGTTATATTTTCAATGAAAGAAGCTGTAAACTTATATAGCTAAAGTCTGTGATGTAGATATATCCCTGAAAACTGTACAAATGTAGGGAGAAGAAGGGCGACCAATAGGGAGGAGGGCGGGGGATATGAATGCACCAATAGGTGAACTTGTCTGTAATTTAAAATATAAGGCGCTAAAAAATCTGGGTTAAAAAGCACCAAAAGAATTCATAAATGTGTGAAAATGATGTGATTGGTTGGACTTAGTGGAGGTAAATATGAATAAACCTATGAGGTGTAAATGTCAGGGGCCGTAGTGATTGGTCGTGAATACGGCGGCGATTCTAAATCAGCCAATGATGGTTGAGAGAAAGCCTTGTAATGTGACTGGTGCTTTTAACCCGGGAGATACGGATAGACCAATGAAAAAGGGAGCTACTTCTCTATAGGAAATAACATAAAGAAATATATCTATGCATGTGAAGCGAGTGTGCTGTGATTGGTGCTTTAGGTCGCGGGAATTATAAGCGAACCAATCAGAAGTGGAGCTACTTCTCTATGGGAAATTGTATAGAGAAAAGTTTGCCGTTTAGTTGCGGATAAAAATAATGTGATTGGTGTTTGAAGCCGCGGGTGTTTCGAGCGGACCAATAGGAAATGGAGGTACTTCCCTATGGGAAAATACATATAGAAAACTTTTCAATTTAAAGGAAGCAAAAATACTATCGATAGGTGTATTTAGATATAAGAAATAAAGGCAAACTATGCAAGAAGTGAGTATGCTTCTAAATTGAGAAGTACACAGTAGGAATATGTCTATTTGGAGAGTGAATAGAACTCCAAATGGCAGTGCATAGTGGTACATATAGTAATAGAAGCTAAAATAAAAAAGACACATTTATTAGCTATTAATAATAAAATTAGCTCGGGAATAGTGCTAGGAAGCCGGGGACTTAATGTAATGATGGGTTATAAGGCTCGAGCGCTCGGATGCGCTGCTGATGTGATTCTGTTTCCTAAGCGAAAGTTTTCTCACTTTATGGATATGTACTGTGGTATGTAGTCAACGGCCACAGAGTATTTCTATATAATGGTTATATGTATAAAGATTATGAGTTAGTGGTAGGTCTCGACGTGGGTCAGGTCGGGATCTCCACTAACTTTTCTAATAAACTAATTCTGTGGCATCGTTTAGGCTTTTTAGGCCTATCCTGTGTGATACCGTCTGCTTGGCTGTGTATCTAATCCTATTCTGTGTGATACCGTCTGCTGAGCTGTGTATCTAATCCTATCCTGTGTGATACCGTCTGCTGAGCTGTGTATCTAATCCTATGCTGTGTGATACAATCTGCTGAGCTGTGTATATAATACTATACAGTGTGATATCTTCTGCTGAGATGTGTATCTAATCCTATCCTGTGTGATACTGTCTGCTGAGCTGCTGTATCTAATCCTATCCTGTGTGATACCGTCTGCTGAGCTGTTTTCTAATTCCTATCCTGTGTGATACCGTGTGCTGAGCCGTGTATCTAATCCTATCCTGTGTGATACCGTCTGCTGAGCTGCTGTATCTAATCCTATCCTGTAGCAAATAAATCCTCGTGTGGTGGCAGCGTAGGATAAAGAATATATTTATTTCATTATAAACCTAAATAGCATAACGCTGGGGATTCGTAATATCCAATTAAAATTGAAGCTACTCCGTGTCTGTATTTGCTCTATGGGAGGCATCTTAGCCAATTAAATTAGTTACTGAGAAACCTACAAACATGGCAGGTATTCAGAGGACACACCTTTTTGTTCACTGTTTTTGCAGCGCTTTATACGTGTTAATTACTCAAGAATCCCACATTTAGTCCCTTTTCATTCTCTTTATATCAGTGCGCACGTCTCTCTCACTGAGTCACGTTCGTTACTTTCTCATTTGCGCTCTCTGTTTAGAACTCAGGGATTTTAGCCGACCTGCACATAGGCGTCCTCTCTTTGAATACCTGCACATAGGCGCCCTCTCTTTGAATACCTGCACATAGGCGTCCTCTCTTTGAATACCTGCACATAGGCGCCCTCTCTTTGAATACCTGCACATAGGCGCCCTCTCTTTGAATACCTGCACATAGGCGCCCTCCCCTTTTTAATACCTGCACCATAGGCGCCCTCTCTTTGAATTACCTGCACATAGGCGCCCTCTCTTTGAATACCTGCACATAGGCGTCCCCTCTTTGAATTTGCAAAATAGGCGGCCCTCTCTTTGAATACCTGCACATAGGCGCCCTCTCCTTTGAATTTCCTGCACATAGGCCCCCCTCTCTTTGAATACTGCACATAGGCGCCCTCTCTTTGAATACCTGCACATAGGCGCCCTCTCTTTGAATACCCGCACATAGGGGCCCTTCTCTTTGAAATCTGCACATAGGGTCTTCTTTTAATACTGAAAAAAGGGGGCCCTCTCTTTGAATACCCGCACATAGGCGCCCCTTTTTTGAATTACCGCACTAGGCGCCCTCTCTTTGAAAACCGACAAGGCCCCCCTCCTTTTAATACCCGCCATAGGCGCCCCCGA
>JAODAL010086517.1:0-10226 GCA_025379985.1 Phyllomedusa bahiana | reverse complement strand
CTGACCGCCCTCCTCCGGTGGATGGTGGTGGATGCTTGACCCGGCTGGGGCTGTTTCCCCCTCCCCTTTCTTCTGTGCTGCCCTTTGGGGCTTTTTGTTTTTTGTCCCCCCCCCCTTTTTTTTTTGTTTTTTTTTTTTTTTTTTTTTCCTTTCTCGTGTGTTTTGTCGTCCCTTTTGTTCCCTCTTCCCCCCCCCCCCGAAGGTTAGAGGTTCCTTCCCACTTATGTCTCCTCGGCCCTAATCGGTAATCATACTCTCCCCATCCTGCATTGTTTTTAGGATGTGTTTCTTTGCTCTCCCTGCACTTAGTTTCTTTAAAAATTTGGGGACGTTCTATTGTTGTCTAAGGTGCATTTTTTCTTTTCGATCCCTTTCTCCTGTCTTGAGAGTTGTGTTACTATCCTTTTTTATGGTTATGTATATGCATATTGGCTTTCCCATTAATTTTGCATTTCAAAAAAAGCTTTTTTTGAATTTTGAAAAAAAATATAAAAAATAGGGTATGCCAAAATGTAGGACCAAAGAGAAAAAGAAACTTATACGGATACTGCCGGTGACCCCTGTTAAAAAAAAATAAAAAACACTATAGGATTGCAGATTTTCTTCCCTGGCCCAAAAAAAATGGTTTTTTAAAAGCGATCAAAAAGCTTGTCCCCTCAAAAATGATACTAATAAAAGTCAAACTCCTCTGCAAAAAAAAAAGTCCTAACAGCTCCAAGACAAAAAAATTTAAAAATTTATGGCGCTCAAACTATGGTGATGCAAAAAGATTTTCCTTTTTGAAAAAAAGTGTTTTTATTGTTTTTAAAGCATTTTAAAAAACATAAAAAAAATATAAAAATTGGTATCAGTGTAATCGTATTGACGGTGATTTAAAGCTACCATGTCTATATACGACAGTGAGCTATAAAAAAAAAATAAAACACTCCCCAAGATTGTGTATTTTGTTAAAAACATTCACAAAAACCTTAAAAAAAAATGAACATGATATTGCCCACATAAGGGTTTTCCCAATAAAAATTAATCATCCGCAAAAAAAAAGCCCATACACAGCTCTGCACACAGCAAAATAAAAAAAGTTATGGCTGTCAGATAGGACAACAAAAAAACGCAATTTTTTTTAGACGTATTTTACTGTGTAAAGTAATAAAAACAGAAAAAACTATATAAAATTATATTTTTTGTAAGTGTCCCGCCCCCATAGAAAAGTTATCCAATTTACACTGCAGGCGAATGCTGTAAATTGAAAAATCAAAAAACAATGATTTTAACTGCGTTTTTCCCCCTTTTCATGCCCCAAAGCTAAAAAAAAATTTGGAAAACCTGTGCATCCAAAAATGACAGTACCCCCTGAGAGATCCCTGAGGGGTGTTGAATCCAAAATGGGGCGACTTTGGAAGGTTTCGCCCGTTTGTACTTTGGGGGCTTTTAAATGCGACATGGCCCACCCCAAAAACTGGTTTTTAAAAAGCCAAAAAGCGCTCCCCCCCTTATACCCTGCCATGGCCCAAAACGCAGTTTTCATCCACTGTAGGGTTTTCCGAATTGGAAAGGAAAATTTTTACAAAATTTTAGGGGTTTTTTTTTTTCCCGGTTCCTTGTATATATGAAACTTTTAAGCTAAATTGCAGATTATTGTAAAAAAATTTTTTTTTCTTTTACAGCCTTTATGCTAAAAAAATGTGTGAATCACCCGTGGGGTTTTTACCAATGACCCCCGGAATATTCCTTAAGGGGTTTTAGTTTCCAAAATGTGGTCAATTTAGGGGTGTTTATTAAGTTTTGCCCTTAGGGTGTCCCCCAAACCCGAAATGGCGCCCCAAATAAAATCGTTTTTAAAATGGACCCCCGGTATGTGGTGTCCCCTTTTTCTGGGGGGTTATGGGTTAGCCAAAAAGCACTAGGGCCCCATTGGAATATCCTAAAAAGGGGAGCTGGGGGAATTGATTAAGTTGCATTTACTGTCAATTTAAAGTATTCCCTGAAAAATGGGTAAAAATTGAAAACTGCAAAAAAGTGAAAATTTTAAAAATTTTACCTCCATTGCTTTAATTTCTTTTGAAATATCTAAAGGGTTTTTAAACTTCCTAAATAATGTTGTAAATACGTTAAGGGGTCTAGTTTCTAGATGGTGTCACTTATGGGGGGTATCTAAATGCAGGCCCCTCAAAGCCACGTCAGAACTGGAGTGGTCCTAAAAAATGTATATTGCAAATTTTTGAAATTGTGAGAAATTACTACTAAATTTCTAAGCCCTCTGTCAAAAAAAAAAAAAAGATATTTAAACATGATGCCAAACCCTATAGTGGACATATGGTAGATGCTAGTTATAAACTATTTTGTGGTGTATAATTATCTGTCTTGCACGCAGAAATTTTGCAACTTTCAAAATCGCAAATTTTTCCAAATTTTCATGAAATTTTGATTTTTTTCACAAACAAACAAGGATTGTATGGATAAAAATTTCTTACTAACTTAAAGCAATGTGTCACGAGAAAACAATCTCTGAATCAATGGATAGGTAAAAGTGTCAAAAGATTTCTCACTAAATTGACACATGTCAGATTTCAAAAATAGGGCTGTGTCGGAAAGGTCAAACAGGCGGGGTCCAAAGGGGGGTTAAAAGGGTTTTCCCACTTTAGACGATGGCATGTCGCTAGGACATGCCACCATTGTCTGATTTGTATTTTTAAAGTTTTCTTGTGCTTTTAGTCCCTCTCGTTGGTGCATTTGCTTGTACACTGTTATGCAATAGTAATTTATTGCAGAACAGTATACCATAATGGCTCTTCTGCAGATTGGTATGCTCCAGCTCGCTGTTGAAATCAAATTCTGATGGCTTCCAGCTTTTGTTTTTAAACATCAAACATTTTTGTTTTTTCTAAAAAACAAAGTAATAGGAAGTGAGGAGGTTGCAAACAATGCAGTCAGAGAATGCACGACGCGTTTCGTTTTAGATAGTCTTGTCATTGTGCCCAAAATTCTTCTGGGAAGTACTTCTTATATAGGGATCCCCGCAGTTTAAACTTTTTACTGTTCTCACCATAGTAGACAATACTTTTAAATTAACATTTAACTTTAAAAGTTTAAAAAGTTTATGTAGGATTTTATAGTATTTTTAAACCTCCCAAAATAAAAAACCCTTTTTTATATGGGTGGGAAAAAATCGACGCATTTAAAGTTGGTTGGCGAGTGTTTAATAAAAATATCCATTTTCCCCTCTAGCTAAATAATTTTGTTTTAAATTGCACCTCTATAGACTGTTTAACTTTTTCAATGCCTATAACCTTCATGAATGTGGTTTCCCATATTTCTTTTAAAACATAACTTTTTTTGTTTGATGGAACATTCTATTTGCAGATCAAAGGGGCATCCATGGGGGCAAAATTCTCACCCTCATAGCAAATATATATATATATTATATTTTTTATATATATATATAAATATATTTTAAATATTTATGTGTTCGGGGAAAGCCAATATTTATTCTCAGAGAAAACCCCTTTTTTCCCCCCTTCAGGTGGTATGGGTGATTTATTGACGACCTCCTCCTGATATGGGAAGTCCCACCACATGACATTACCAACTTTATTCACTATATAAACAAAAAACCCATGAATCTTCATTTTGCTTCCAAGTATCATTCGGAAACAATTGATTTCCTTGACATTACACTTGAAGTATCAAAAAAATCAAACAATCCCTGTTGCTCCATATAGAAAATCCACAGCACAAAATTCACTACTTTTAGCCACCTCTTGCCATCCCCCGCACGTAATTGACAATATACCATTGGGGGAATACATTAGGACAAAAAGAAACCCCACTTCTCCTATGGAATATAAAAAGCAAGAAACCTTAGTAACATCACGTCTAAAAGAAAGAGGCTATAATGATGAAAGTTTAAATATAGCTAAAAATAAAGCGGATAAAATAAAACGGGAAAATCTACTTGTGCAGAAAAATAAAGGATCACCTATGTCTGATATCAAACAAGCAATCACGTTTTCTACACAATAGTCACCACAATATACTAAGATAATCAATATTGTAAAAAGAAATTTGCCTATTCTCTATAGACATAATAATTTAACTACAATACTAAGTGATGGTGTTAACTTTGTTCCAAAAAGAGGCCCTACAATAGGATCATCAGTTTCTCCAAGTCTCTTTCTATCTACCAAAAATGAATCTGGAAAAAATTGGTTACAACTTTCAGGATGTCATAAATGTGGACATAATATATGCTCATGTTGCAATTATATACAAAACAATAATCACTTTGTTTCAGTTACTACAAATAAAAACATGCCGAATACATGATTATATAAATTGTAACACCAAAAAGGTAGTATATCTAATAACCTGCACAAAGTGTAACGTACAATATGTCGGTTGTACCAGTTCACACCTAAAAATCCGCATCAGACGCCACCTATCAGATTCACACAAATTAGGAAGGAAGCCTGGAATGTCAGCGGTTGCAAAGCACTTTATTGATGTACACAACAGTGAAACCACATTCATGAAGGTTATAGGCATTGAAAAAGTTAGTCTATAAGAGGTGGCAATTTAAAACATAAGTTATTAGCTAGAGAGGCAAAATGGATATTTTTATTAAACTCGCCAACCAGCAGGCTTAAATGTACGTCATGATTTATTCTACCAGTACTAAAAAAGGATTTTATATTCGGAGGTTAAATTATACATCGTAGTATCTGACTATAAAGCTTTTTATAACTTTAATGTTAAATGTGTTAATTTAAATGTATTGTCTACTATGGTGAGAACAGTAAGAGTTAATTCTGCGGGGATACGCCTATATAAGGAGTACTTCCGCAGAATTGCTGATGGGGCCCAATGGACTAAGACTATCTAAAGTCTTAACGCGTCGTGCTATTCTCTGTACTGCCTGTATTTGCACACCCTCACTTCCTATACTGTGGTTTATGTAATGTAGACAATAAATGTTTGATGTTTTAAACAAATAAGCTGGAAGCCATCAGAATTTGATTTCAACAGCGGGCTGGAGCATACCAATCTGCAAAGCTGTCTCCTGTTTTCCCAAGCTGAAGTTGTCTGGGACCCTCCGTGCTATGCCTAAACTAAGGTACTGAAAAACCTCTTTTGTTGAGCGGGCTCTTCTATTACACCTTGCCGATTAACTAGAATTAGTAAGGTGGCCGCCATGGAGGTCTTTATTAGCCCCCCTTTCTTACCTGCTGCCATGACAACAAGTCAGGAATTCCCGATCTTTTTGTGGGGGGACTGATTGGCCAAGGTCATCTATGGGGATGAGAGCTATTTCCAACTCCCCCTCCCCTCAGGCTCACCTGCGCTGGGAACCCCCACTTCCCCACCACCACCCCTGGTTCACTGCCGAACGAACACCCGACTAGGCTCACTTGCTCCAGAATGGAAATTCGGGTGCAAGCACAAACATCTCTCCATTCTATATGAAAACTTTAAGGCCTCGTTCACACGACTTATTCTGGGACTGATTCCAGCCGTACTGCGTGCCGTATTTGCGCTGCAGTACGGCTCCAATCCGTCCCAGCCATTACGGTAATCCACAGTTCTCATAGAGAACAATGGATTCCGTCTCCCCTAACCACTCGACGAATCCGGCGCGGGGGGGAGAAAGTGACATGCACATTATTTACGGCGTGTACGTGCCGTGAATAATGAGCGTCTATGGGGCCGGCGAGTTGCCGGCCCCCCCGTCCTACCCCCGCTGCACGGCTGCCGGCGTAATTGCGGGGCGAAATCCGTCCCCGCAATTACGTCGGCAATAAGCCGTGTGAACATTGCCTAAGGGGTCCATTCCCAAAACAGGTGCGAGGCCCACTACACTGGGATCCACACCTATCACACTTTGATGGAATATCTTAGTGAAATGGTGGGAACACCCCTTTAAATGTAAGGTCCCTTGCAACTGCTTTGGTTCGGTTGGGCTAATCTGCTTCCTGTCTACTGACATGGTGTCTGTGTGGAATCTGCACCAAAATCTGTATGGAATGTATTGGACTTCGATGCCATATCCTATCGATATGGGGTATACCCCGAAACGTCGCATTTCAGCTGTGTTTGCTCCAGACTGCAGGAGCATGAACTACAAAAAGGACATTTTAAGAAAATGGCGTGAAAACTATAGATACTATCAGGGCTGTGGAGTCAGCAAGCCAAAGCCCCGACTCCGACTCCTCAATTTCCCAAACCTCCGACTCCTGACTCCCTCATACACGCCGCATGTTAACTTTACTGTAGTAAAATGGTCACATCAGGCTGTTTATCACCTTATGATACAATAATCAAGCTATTTAGGTAGAACAGACACTGACAAGCAAAAGGGTAACAATGTTTTAATCTTTTGAACACTTGTGGGTAGAGTTGAAGAAAAAGCTGTATTTGTATCCAAGTCCAGTCTACACCAACATTGGGAATGTGCAGAAGAGACCTGGGATCAGATTTTGGTCAAGATGTGCTTGAATCTGATTCAGAGCCCAGAAGGATTCGGGCAGTATTGAAAACCAAAAGGTGGATTCCCCAAATACTAAAAAAAATAGAAATTAACATTTTGATTTTTAGTAGCAAAACAGTAACAATGCAGTTACAGGAAAGAATCTGCAGAACTAAGCAGACGCTAAATACTTACAAGTCAAATTTATGTATAAGATAGGTAAGATGACTGTATATAAAATTACAGTAGCCTCATGTGCAAAGCTGTAGTGGAGGGTGAGATATGGAGCCTGAAAGTCACGAGTCCAAAACATTCAAAACATTGTTACCATTTTGCTTGTCAGTGTAAAATATATTTATTGGACTTTAGAACACAAAAAAAATCTAAATATGCAAAACACTGCAGGAACATTTGTGGAGTCTCTGAATTTATTCTGAGAAATAGTATTGCCTCCATCAGATTCTGCATACATGACCTCACATCTGATCTCATTATTTCCAGGCTAGAGAACGGCCTCTCTACACTAACTTGGGTTGGGGGCAAAGCGGTGACCACAGGGGCAACATCTCTAACAATGTCAGGGTATAAAGGAATTGCCTCAGCCACAGTCAGTTTTGATGAATGGTTGAACTCTTCTACTTCTTTGAAAGCAGGTGAAAAATTTTGCTGAAATCTGTTTGCTGTGGGAGCAGAATCTTTTCCCCTGGGGCAGCGCTTTGCCTGCTCCATGTCATCAATTACACTCCTCCTGTGATGAGGCTGAAGATATGGGAGCAGTAGCACCGGCCGGACCCAATTCCTCTTGCTCTTTGCATCAAACTAACTGGACCAACTTATATATTTTGGGAGTCAGAGTCGGTCCATTTTATGACGACTCAGACTCCTGCAAAATAAGCACCGACTCCGACTCCACAGCCCTGGATACTATTCCCTGCCAGAGGTTTTTATAACATTTTTGTAAAAAGTATTTAAAGAAAGGAAATGACATGTAATTATGGATAAATATGTGATTTAATAAATTATAAGAAGATATTAAGAAAACATACTTTCAGATATTTTTCGTGTGTATCAGAAATTACAAAGGGAAGCTCTCTCCTTAGGGAGAGCGCATGTATATGTGTGTGGAGATTCAAAATTACCTTTTGAACTCCATGAAGCATCTGCATATCACAAGGCATTATGGGAAAGGAGCTGAGAAGCTCAAGCACCCTCTGTTGGATGTAACAAATGCTCAATTTGCTTTTGACCCACTGGGTCTTTGGAAAGCAAAAGGGATATCTAGCCTAGCCAGCATGACCCATCTGTTTACAGCCGGTTTGGGGTGTTTGTCCCTCATCAGTACAGAGCAGAGCGATGCTGGCTTGGCTGAGTGGGAGGCAATGAGTGGCTCCGAAAGGGAAGATCTCTCCTTAGGCAGAGTGTGAAAGCCTGTAGTGAGAAAACCCCTTTAAGGTGTGTGTGATTTTATATATATATATATATATATATATTATATTTTATATACATATATACACTATCAATATGCCATCAAATTGTGAGATGGGAACACCGTTTCAATGTAATAAATCCAAAATGAGCCTTTGGTGTGATACCCAATGGGCGACATGTATGATTTTTGCCTCCCAGGCGCCATTTTTTTGCATGCATTAGTAGCGTGGAATGCACCTGAATCTATGAACCTGTTTTGCTGCAGGTCATCGATTTAGCGCTTTCTAGCTACAAAGCGACACTTCAGGCTCAGATAAACCACTTTTAGGCCTCGTTCACACGGCTTATTTCTCCGCGGATTGGCGCCCTACTCCGCGCCGGATTTGCGCTGCAGTACGGCGCCAATCCGTCTGAGTAATTACGGTAATCCACTGCTCTCATAGAGAACAGTGGATTCCATCGCTCCACCCACTCGGCGAATCCGCCGCGGGGGGAGAAAGTGACATGCACATCATTTATGGCGCTTACGCGCCGTAAACAATGCATTGTCTGTGGGGCCGGGGAGCGGCGCCCCCGTCCCGCCCCTTATTCACGGCGGATTTGTGAGCGCAATACGGCTCACAAATCCGTCGTGAATAAGCCGTGTGAACACGGCCTTAAAGTGCTCTACCTGTTCCAGCAGTAATGCTCCTGGATTTGCTGTACTGAACACATAAATGTGAAGCTTCATACGGTTGTAGTGCGCCCTGCCTCCAGCACGCCCCCCGATCTCAGGCACATTACAAAGTGCTGCAGGTGCTCTGTAATGCGCCTGATATTGGAGTGCGCCTCTTTAAAAATAGAGCGACTAGGGCTGCACCAGTTTTTGGGCTGAAAAGACGCCAGGCTTCTGGTGCAGCCCCCACATACGGTATATGTCGCCCAATAGGTCTTCCCTTACTATCACTCTGTTCACCTGTACTGAATTCCTTAGACTGGTTATTATCCCTTCTTGTGCTGAAATAGTTAAACGTTGGATAATACTCTGCCTGACAGTAATTGGTTCTGCATCTTTTATACCTGCGTTCTTGGTAAATTCACTCCCAGCACAATATGGACAAATGAAAATTGATGGCGAGGAGCTGAAAGTGTCAGATGTGTTCTGTCAAGTAGGTTGTCAAGACGCTCAGCAAATTGGCAAATGAATATGTTTTCTCCCTTTATAGCGAGTATAGAAAAGAGTGCAAATGAGCTTTACTGGTTCGCATGCAGGGAGTGGGTCTGATGCGAGGGTTTTGTAGGCGGGTGAGTATGTTGCTCATCCCCTTGGCCCGTAGATGTGTGGATGGATTATTATGTGTTTTATGCTTATTTATTCTCTTTTTTTTCTTCCAGCTTCTCAGTATTAAAGGAGCCTGTGTGTCTGGGCGGCTGTGAGCACGTGTTTTGTAGGTGAGTACGGAGACCAGCGCACACCGTATATACCTTATGGAGTTAAAACCCGCTCCCTGACCTCGGGGCACGTCGTGTGAGCATTGTAAATAATCGAGGGTGACCGGCGCGAAATGCTAATTTACTGTGCCCGGGGGCCCCATTGGTATAGAAAGGGGAGAATGCTCTGTGCATTTGTTATTATTATTTTCCAAAAGCTAACTTGCTGCTGATCTAAGGCTTTTTTTTTTTTTTGGGCATCCTCATTTTCTGCCTTACAGCTCTTCTGAGTCATGAGCTCTCGTGAGGCAGGAGTGAATGAAAGGGGTCATTGGGAGGGGCATAAATTTTAAACCCAAACGCCCCGGTCCTGTTATTGTGGCTTTTTTTTTCAGTCCCCGCTTGGAATACATAACCCAAGATTTCTTTTATATATATTTTTAGGGGTTTTTTTTTTTTTTAATTTTTTTATATATATTATTTTTTAATATATATATTTATTGTTTTGGGTTTTTTTAATTCCTTCTCGCAAAGCATTTCCCCTTGGGCTTTTAGGGTTTTAAAAGTTGTCGGGGTTTTTTTTGGCTTTTTTACTCAAGTGTGCGTCTGTACATTCGCTACCTCTATAAGCCTCCAGAGCCTGCCGCATTGATGGGATCTACATAAATACATATTCGGAGAGTTACCTCTAGCTGTACAATTGTTAGACGTTACTACATTGCTGTTGCAGGGGATGTAAGGAATTGTGATTTTCCTAGAGATAATATGCTCTCGCTGTAGTTTTAGTTGCACCATTAATAAAAAAAAAAAAAAAGTATACTTGCCTCTCCCCTTGCATCGGATCCGGCTCTGTCACCTGTCGCCAGTCTTCAATTTTCTTCTTGTTCTTCCAAATGGGGACGTCAGCCTGTGTCTGCTGGGGTCCCGC
>JAODAL010086516.1:0-10226 GCA_025379985.1 Phyllomedusa bahiana | reverse complement strand
ATTTTTTTTTTGGGGTCATGCAGGTTTGGGGTCAGCTGCTTTTCCGGGACGGGATATTAAATGTCCAGTTAAAGTAAATGATGGTTCAAATCTATGTTCTGGATTTTTTAATTTGTGGGATGCGGGTTTAAAGGGGGTATGCTTTGATGCAAGACAGGGATAGGAATGGCTGTGATTTTTTTTCTGGGCTTTTATAACCAAATTTGTCTTCCCAAGATTAGCACGTATACTTTTTTGTGTGGATGTTAAATTTCCAGTTTCTCCACCCCTTTTTGGGGTGTAAGAATAAGGTTTTGTTCTCCCCCATAGATTTTTAAAGGTCATGGTGATAATCTATTTGACATCGGATTCTTATTGTAATTCCGATATGACTATCGACCCGATGACGAAGAAAAAAGTAATGCTCTCACTAGTGGTAACTACAACTCGCGGCCCACATAGTCTGGGGGGGGCTGAACTGGGGAGGAGGGGAGGAAAGGACTTTGGAGCACAAGTTTTCGGGAAAAGATGGTTTTTTACCCGGTGAAGGGGGGGGAGCGGGAGGGGCCCGGGGAGGTAAGGGATGAGGAAGATGAGGCAGTGCCCCCCAAGCACCATGGCGTTGCAGTGGAGATGGAGGCAGGAAAGTCCTCAAGTCACTTGGCAGTGGCCCGCAGCATTAAATTTGCCTGGCTAGTGAAGCCGAATAGTCACCTTTACGGCAGAGGGATGACTTCTGGATCCCCACCCTCTTGGACACTGCTACCCTCAAAATGGGTGCCTTTTTCCACTGCCGGGGAGGACAAAACTAAGTATATAGAAAATCCTTGTAGTCAGTTGGCTTGTTTCCCTTGTGCGCCATCGCCCATCCATGAAGGGCTGACTGGGGGTTCCTATCGCTACGTACCACTGCCACAGCTGTGGGGAGGTGTGAGAGTAGGAGTAGTAACAACTCCATGAGCAGCAGCCTAAGCTGGGTGTTGATGAGCAGCTTCCTTCACCCCCTAGTGAGGAGGGTAGCCACCGCGAGCAGCGGGCCCGGGAGTTTGACCTGCCCCAAAAGTTGGTGGCCGGCCAGTAGTGTTGCATCAGAGCGGGTGTCCACCCGAAATGTGGAGAGACTTACCTTTGTCAAGATGAATACTGGTTTTCCACACTAATCCCAAATTGCATCGATTGATCACCCTGACGCCTCCGCAAAACTTTGGAAATTAGTTGCTTTTAAACTCCCTCCCTTATTCTGATGCCCCACCCCCCTGATGCCACACATCTGCTCCAGTTGCCCCAAACTCCCCTCCCCCATCTTTAAGGAGGGATTGCCACCCTGCTCTAACAAGGCGGCCACTATATTTACTTTTTTTTTCCCATAGGAAAAATTAAAAATTATCAGTTTCTATCTTTAAAACTAAAACGAAAATTTTATTATATCTAATCTTAACCTCTTACACACTATTTAAAAAACCGATCTCTATCCCATCTTTTAAACCCCTTTTTGTTTCTAAAAAGGGGGAAATAACCCCCTTTCTATTAAAATGGTGGAACCCCCCCTATTAACGGAAGCCTTACATCTATGCAAAGTACTAGCTTCAGTAAGGGATCCCAAAAAACTATTGGACAGTCGTCCCTATCCATAGACACGAACAAAAATAGGCCCCCTTGTGACACCGTCTGAGAGGGGGACCTTTAGACGAGGTGAGAGTACAATTTAAAACGCATGCCTGCCCTCCCCGACATTTTTTCCCCCTAACCCTGGCTTTATCAGGTTAGAGGTCCGATCACTAAGGTCTGAGCTCATTTCCCTTTTATATCATTTTTAGGAAACACCCCATTCGGGGTGCTCCCCAATTAGCCATCAGGATCCCATAAAGCCACCCCCCCCCTTCCCGCGCGCACACTCATAACATGTTTGCAAAGCTGCCACCTTTTGCTCTCATGAGCCAACAACCTTAGTCAAATTCGCCATCTCCATAAGGGTTGGCCCCATCTTACCATAGCCCGTGCCAATGCATGCACCAACAAACACCTCACCCTGACTGTGAGAAAAAAACAAAGCAGACTAGGTTCACATTCACAGCACACTGCCATTTTTGTAAATTCCATAAGCCCCCTTCTTTTCAATATCTAATATGCATATTTTTTTGGGAAATAAACCCCACTGACAATAACCACTGTCATATTACTTCCCCAAAAAGCTCTTCTCCTTGTATGTAATAGCATATTCTTCAAAAAGGTTTGCGGGCCCCCATTAAACCATGTTCCATGCATTGTTTTTGTATTGTCTCAAGCTATATTCATAATAATTTTTCTCTTTACATGTAATATTATTTTTTTTAAAATACTGTAGGCTCTATGGTTGCCCCCTCCCCCCCACAGTCTGACCCCCAAAATTTCCCCATAAAGATTTCTCCTAGGCTCACACTAGCCCTTAAATCACCATATCAAAAGGGAGCATGTAAAACTCCAGACCCTCAAATCCCACCGCATCCTCTGCATCCCCCTCGCACTGACCAGGCCGCAAGCGGGAACAATAAATTTTTTACAACATGAGTCATACATGAATGTCCCTTGCAATAGCATATAATGCTCCTAATTTTTTAAAAAGAAAGTGGCCCTCAGTGGATTCTGTCATATTACAGGACCCAGGACAATGAGGAAAAAGTAGGGGCCCAAAATGGGGAGAGGAGGGGGGGGGGGGGAAGGGGCGCGAGGGAGAGGGGAAGGGGGGGGAAAAAAAAAAAAAACAATATAGAATTGTGCTTCCATAGTCATATATTAACCCTGTGCATATCCATTTTTGACCATACTTAATAATTTTATCATTTTCTCAAAAATTATTATATAGGAATCGCAAGATAAAATAAATACCGAAAATGAAAAGCCTTCATTTGGGCCTTTTAGGTTTCAATGTTTTGGGTTTGGTACCCATTTTCCCTCTTCCTGCAACAAAACAACCCCAAATCGCCCTTTCTTTCCCCTATTTTTTCACATTATCCCCAAAAATTTTTGCCCTTTATTTCCCCATTATGTCTTCAAAAGGTCTTGAGGGGAGTGTCACCTTGTTTTAATAGTATCGATGTTTCGAGATCCGAGCGAAACCCTGAGGGTTTTTTCCCCACATAGATCTTGGGGAGGTCACTTTCCCCCAAAACCCCCTTGGGTTTTTTACAATTGATCATTGTCTTATCTCAAATCTTCTCTTATCAATGGGATTAAAAAAATTTTTAGTTTTCCATATGAAGGGGACAGAATGAACTTTGCCACAGGATATGAGCCTACCACGGAGACTGAAACCCCCCATTTTTTTTTTGCCATTCCCCTAAAAATGCTATGAAAAAAAATTTCATCCCAAAGATTTTTTCCCCCTTTCTAAAAGTAAATGGGTATTTAGAAACCCCTCAGAGAAACGGATTCCCTTCAGAATGTGCCAAGTCTTCTAAGTATAGCCCCATTTATTAGTTTTTCTTTCAAAGGTCCCTATACAACGAATTAAAATGGGGTTTTTTTTCTTTCTTTTTTTTAAATGATTAAAAAATTTCCCCCCTTGTCAGGGTCAAACCCCTATTAAAACCCCTTTCCCTCAAAATTTTTTAGGAAAACCCCCTTTCCCTGAAAACGTGCATTTAACTTTATCATTCTTCATTGAAATCCTTAATGTAGAAAAATTTCTCGACCCCTAAAAATTGACCTAGGGGAAATCCCCTTTTTCTGTGAAGGTGGATGCCAATAGAGAAATGTAACAAACGGGTTTTGCCGATTTTCCAAAAATATTTTTTGATTGCTTTTTTCTCCAACAAAATTTAAAGACCCAAAAAATTAATTTTCTCCCGATGTTTTTAAAATGTGAATTTCATCCCAATTTCATTTCATTAAAGTCTAGATCAAAATCCATAAATAATTTTTCACTCCCACCCAAAAAAAAATGAATTCATCAATAAACCCCCCCCAAAAATAAAATCCGATCTGTGATGTTTAAAGGGGTGTTCAAAAAAAACAATATCTTCCCACCAACGAAAAATAGATTAGCAAAATTGGTGCACAGACGTTCCCATGGCGGGCCTTTTAAAGGGTGAAATGGGGCCCTCAACACAAAAAAAAGTTATGTGTCAAAACAAAAAACCAATAGCTGTAAAACAAATCTTGGTTCCGTAAAAAGTGTACCTCTTGTGTTTCAAAAAATATTGATTCTTTCGGGGCCCGGTTTTTGAGTTATGTATGGGCTTTACGTTAAACTTTCAAGAAATTACTTCCCACCACTAATCGTTAATTCATCACAGTGTCCTTGTATTTTAAATATGAAGGAGGCCCTGACAAGGCATCAGTATACTTTAACCGTGCTGGGTCCTTGGTTAAAATTTTTTTACCGAGACTATCGGGCTTTCCTGGGATTGGGGACAACCCCCTTTTTTGCACTTTTGGAATGCATAAAAGGTAGCAATAGTGGATTACATTTAGCATAAATTTCCCTTTTCCTCCCCAGAAAATTTTTTTTCCCTTCCCAAAAAATCCTTTTCAATTCTTCGATATATTGGTTGGGTCTTTTGGAAACCTCTCATAGTTTTTGAATCACCAAATATTCTCTCAACCCCTCGCTCTATATCCTTTTATTTTTAAGATGACAATATTACCCCCCTTTTCACTGGGTTTTGATTACTATCTCCCGTTAGATTGTACTCTGCAATAGCTACCTTTTTCCTCCCATTTTAAATTTAAAGAAGAGGGTTGTCGTCTGATGCTTTTCTTTATGTCTTGCGTTACACTTCCCCCAAAAGTATCCCAAAAAATTATATTGTGATATCGGAGGTTTTTAAACCTAGATTTTGGCTTCAAATTTGTCAAAAGGTTTTTCTAGAATTATGGGGGCCCTTCACCTTCAACCTGCAATTTGTTTTAAAATCACCCCAAATTTTTTTCCTTAGTTTCCTAAAGGTTTGTTCATCATTACTTTTCATTTTATGATATTTATGCAAAGCCAACTTTTGGGAAAAAAATTAAACTTTTTCCCTCAAAATTTATTTTAATTTGGGATGGGAGTGAATGTAAACCGTATGACAACACCCGTTTTTGATTTTGTTTAATCTTGAGAGGATAAGTTAAAAAACTTTTAGTGCTCCCTCCTTTGTTATTTCGATGATTCCCTTCTCTCGATCCCCAAGAGAAAACCTTGGGGGGTTTTAAAAAAAGTGGATGTATTTGGTCTGAGATTGAGTTTGCGCGTGTTATAACCCGTCCATTTCCGCCCCTGGTGGGTATTTGTATTTCCCTTTTAAATCATTCCTGGCTCCCCCACCATGGGCACCCCACCCCCAAGCAGAAGAGGACAATGTATTTGATCCACTGATCCCCCTTCCGATTGACATCTCTAGGTTTGATCTTGCACTGCCTGGTAGAAGTTTTTTTTTTGTGTTTTCTTTTTGTCCAACCTCTGTTTTTTCTCTGACCTTCCTCACCCACTTTTTTTCCCCTGCGTTTAAAACTATTAAAAGAACCTGGGGGATTTTCCACAGAAAGTCTCGGAATTGACAGATCTGAATAAGATTAGGTTTTTAGGTAAATTACTATTTTTCCCCAAAAATAAACCGATTGTTTCAAAGTTTTTCGATCCCTAGATATTTGTTTTGTTTCCTTTCCCAATTTTTTCTCAGAGATTTTATGTTTGTTGTAATTTTTTTTAATTCAGGGAAAATGGATGGCCCGAAAGTTATTAATCTCCCTTCTCCTGATTTATTGTTCACTTAATTTTTTGAATGAAAATTTTCTATTCTGACGATTTTCATCAATTTTAGAGGCATTCAGTTTGCAGTTTTTCCCACCCTTGATTTTAAAAAGGGATCCTTAAAGTGTATTTTGGGCTCAGCAATCCGTAATCCTTATCAAATTTTTGTTTATATATGTCTCTAGACTGGTATTCCCCGCCTGCCCAAATTTGTTGTTTGTAAGTTTTATTTAATTTTTAAAGGCTGTATGGATGTTGTCCCTTTTTGAGGAATGTTATGAGTGTGCCCCCGGGGCCCGAAGGGGGGGGGGCTTTATTGGATTCTTGTGGCTAATTGGTGAGCACTGAAGGGTGTTTACCCAACTGAAAAAAGGAAGTGAGAGGGCCCATGTGTCGGACCCCTAAGCCTTGATAAAGCAAGGTTAGCTGGCGAAACATGTCGGCGGTCGGCCCTGACGTTTTTAAATTGGATCTCTCACCCCTGTCACAATTCACCTGCTGCAGACGTGTCACAAGGGGGCCCTTTTTTGGTTTTGTGTGTATGAGATTAGGGGCGACTGTAAATAGTTGGCTGGGATCCCCTTTCTGAAGCTAGTACTTTGTTATGATTAGGCGCCTGTTAAAAGGTGGGGTTCCACCAACTTGATGATAGAAAGGGATTTTCCTCTTTCAGAAGCAAAAAGGGTTTTAAAAATGGGATAGAGATCAGGTTTTTAAATAGTGTGTATAGGGTTAAAGGTTTTATATAAAAAAAGTTACGTTTTTGTGTTTAAAAGTAGAGAACTGATAGAGTTTAGTTTGCCCAGGCAAAATGTAAATTTGGGTCAAAAACACTCTTTGTTTTCTTGCGGTCCCCAATTTTTTGGAGATTATTTAAAAGGCGGAGACACACCGAAAAGTGGGTTTTGCGACTAAGAAATTGTGCCCCTTTAAAAAAAAACTGTGTTTCTGGGGGCCTGAAAAATTTTTTTTTGCCATGGAGGAGCGCTGGCCCCAAATTTGGGGCAGGAAAACGCCCAGCAGCAAGAATGAATAAGCTGTGGGCCCACGTTTGCTAAGCACATGAGGCCATTTAAAGGGTATACAAGAAAGGAGAAAATGGTGCCAACCAGCGAGAGGAGAAACAGAAGCTCCCGGGAGAGTGGGAGGCAAAAAGGAGGCGATAAAAGTTTCCCCCAACCGAGACGTGGGGCTGGAAAAGGGGATTACCAGATCCAAACTGTCTTGTTGTGGATGTCCAGGGAAAAAAGGGAGAACAGGTGCTGCCAAACGTAACCACTGAATGATGTGGCGGGTTTCAGGGGGACCCTTCTGAGGGATGCCCCTTTCCCGGGGCCCCTGTCGACCAGCAGGAATGTGTCCTTTTAAGAGGTAAATTGTTAGGGACCTGCGTGCTGCTGTTGCCCGGGGAACATCTTATCAGCAGGAGCCTGCTACCACGTCCTAAAGGAGGAGCGCTGTTGGAGGGGCCACAGACCCCGTGAGTTGTGTACGCCCCTTTATAAGAGGCCGGGGAGGTTGCAACTGCAAACCCTGGAGTTTTAGGTGGGAGGGGTCCACCCCCCGCTTTTTACAACAGTAGCCAGAATGTCTGAAATATGCCCAAAAACCCGGGAAGAATTTTGTTGTGTGTGACACCGGGTTGGGATTATGTATGTGGTTTATCGGTGGGACTTGGCTGGGCTAGCAGAGGCCCAAAAAAGCTGAAAAGCCCGAAAGTTGAGAGCAGGGACTTTGCAAGCCCGATGGACTTGGTTTTCCTTAAACAATGGTGTTATTGACAATGTTCTAATGGGACAAATAGCCTTGTCCCTGACAATGTCACACAGCCTGGGGAGGGGGGGTTGCTGATCCCAAAACTAGCTTCAGTACTGCAGTTGTGAACAAGCAGCAGAGGGTTTTGCAGCTATTACTATAAGAACAGTTGGGCTGCCCCCGGAGGTTAGAACTGTGTATAAAAAAAATCAGGGGTGAACTAATGATAGAGACACTGCAAAATGGGGGCAGAAGGGGGGATCAGCTTGGTGTGCCCTAAGGTCTAAGGGGGAGCACCCCAAGGAGCACGGTGATGTGTGTCCCGGAGGGGAACCGCATTATGTTTGTCTTGTTGGTCACAGAGAAAGTTTCCCGTTTAATGGGGAACTCTGCAAGTTGTTCCTGAAAGAGAAACGGCTCCTATGAAAAGTGATTTCTTGGGGCTGGTAGACGGCTTACTACCATTTGAGAAGACTATGGTGTGAAGGGGCTGGTTATTTACCCAAAGGGAAAAAAAACTCTGTAAAGGTCTCAGTTGCAGGGGGGGTGGATGCTGTGTGTGTCGTGTACGAGTAAAATGATGTTGATTTTTTAAATGAGAGTGATAAAAATATTTGTAAAGAAACGTGTGCTGGGGCAAATTATTTGTAAAACCGAAAATGTTTTACAGAGAAGTGGATCTGGATTGGATTGTGACACTGCGGGGAAATGAATAGATAGGTCATGTGGCCCTGTGGTGCAGTGGGTCAAGCCCAATGGTTGTGTATTTCCGTAGGTTTTACTGCAATGTTCACAAGGATTGCAGCATGGTAGTGCAGAAAAAGTGAGCTCTAGACCCAGAAAAAAAAGGGTTTTTGCTCAGGGCTTGAGGGGCAGGGAGAGTAATTGAATCCCCAGTGGTAAAGGAAGTGCCTGCTTTTGAGACGGTTAATAAATTTTCCCTAAAAGTCACTTTCTTGATCCATTTCCATTCTGCAGAGAAGAACATAAAGGCCAATGCCTTTTCCCATGCTTTGGATGTTATTGGGGAAGAGGCAAGTGAGGCGTTACATCTTGTATATGGGTTTTTGTGGACATTGTTAGGTATACTTTTTCGGCAAGTTCAGTGAAGTACAACTTTGGTTGACCTGGTGATGGAGTCGTTTGCCTCGGTCTTGACTTTGCTGTATTCTGGGGAGCGCACTCCGGTGCACGGCTTACAACTTGATGTAGTCGGCAGGATACAGCGACCGTCATGGACAGGGATGCGGTGGGGGATAAATGGTGCCGACCCAGAGCCCAGTTCGGGATGCCCTCGACATGCCCGCCCAAGTACGATATATTCCTGTAGGGGCACTATTGCAATATCTTACCAAATTTGATGGAAAAAATATGACATTGCAGTACTGGACTGAATGGGTGTGTAGTACAGTGAAAATGTGTAACCTAGTTGGGGATCTGGGGGTGAAGATAGCCTTGGGGGCCTCTGAGGGTGACATTAAACCGACAGTGATGGTACAGCCCGGGGGTTGGTTCTCTGTCTCCCTGAGAAGATTATGCCTGTAAACCGTGGCCAGTACCCATTGTCTCAAACCCTACTGCAAATTGTGCTATGTGGCCTATGCTAACACAAAATATAACCCTCACCTATTCTCCTTAAAATCCTTCAACCTCCATCTATCACCTCATAGCTACCCTCCACCTCCACCTATTGTAATGGCTGGAGTAGTGGATCCTCTGGACCACCACAGATGATGGTGGTAAACTGCACCAGGGAGCGGAGTCAAAGGGGCCGCTGTTTTTTCACCAGAACCCACTGCAGTGGCGGTTGAGGTGAAGCGAGGTACCAAATTATGGAAGGTCTGGACAGGTGGCACTGATTCATGGTTGAGAGACGGAAGCAAATGGGACTGGTACACTGGATAGACAGGAAACACTAAGGAATGCTTTTCACACATACGCACTATGACACTATGGATTCTGCAAGGACAGGAGGAAGAGGCAGGGTTAAATAGGGTCAACATCCTCTGATACCAATCACCGGCGCGCTGGTCCTTTAAATTCACAGAGCCGGCGCATCCGCCCTAGGAAGAGGGGATGCAAGCACCATCCAGCAGAGACCGCACAGGGAGTGAGGAGAGGGGATTAGCTTGGTCCGGGAATAGAAATTCGGGTGCGCCACCCACAGAGGAGGCTGCGAGGGCACGGATGCACCTGTGAACCAGTGTGTGGGTCACTGGAGCACCCGTAAACTTACCACTGCCTTTGGCCTCCCCCTCTTCCTAGTCTGCAGAAACCTTTCTAACAGATCATGATCCAAGATGTTGTCCTCCGGCTCCCAATACCTTTCTTCTGGCCGGAGGGTAAACCAGGCAGAGTATTAAAGTGTGACGTCTTAGAGAATCGGACAGTGGCCACCCAAATGACAGTATTACTGGCAGAGGGTGGTAGGTCGGTGATGAAGCCCATGGCAATGTGAGTCCATGGTCTAGTGTGAATAGGGAATGGTTGCAGCAGGCCCTCCGGTTTGAGGTGGGACGACTTGTTGCGGGCACAAATGGTACAAGATTCTATGAATTCCTTGACATCTTTAACAAGATCTGGCCATCAGTAGAAACGAGATATAAGAAGAAAAGATTTTCGTACAGCGGGATGCCCGACAACCAGAGAGCAATGTCCCCATTTTAGAATCTTCTTCTGGCGCACAGGGTGCACGTAAGTCTTAGCTAGAAGAACACATTGAAGGTTTATAGGAGATCAAGCGTTCGGGAGGTATGATGTGCCAAGGAGCTGCCTTTCC
>JAODAL010086515.1:0-10227 GCA_025379985.1 Phyllomedusa bahiana | reverse complement strand
GCTGGAGTTTTAGAGTTTTACTCCTCAAATTTTTAGCCATGAGTAGGTTTTTCCCCCCTGCCCCCCAAAAGGCTACCCCCCGCCCGCCAACAGTTATTCACAGTTTCTACCAATTCAAGTAATAGGTTTTGTCAGTGAGGTGGGCGGGGCTAGCCTAAAGGGGGCGGGGTTTGAAAAAAACTGACTCTTTGAATGACTTCTGGCTGAAAAAATGCAGATTTGGCAAAAATACTCTTAAAAAACCTGCATTACGAAAAAGGGGACCAGCGCGGAAACAGGGGGTTGCCCCCTTTTTGTGCTTTTTCCTCAGCAAGGGGGGGCAAAAAACCTAGGGACAGGTTCTCTTTAACCCATTTTTAAAAATTTTAAGTCAAAACCTAAAACCTAATTTTTAGGATTTAGGACCCCAGAAAAGTAGGTTCACACAATACCAAAAAATTCAATGTTTTTGCACATATGTTTGACCTTTTTTTTTTTTTTTAGTCTTTAAACCAGCTTCTGTATTGGTTGTCACTAATTTTTTCTGCAATTTGATTGGATAGGTTTGTTTATATTTTTATGATGGATACAAGTGTATACATTAAAAAAAACCTGGGCACATACACTTGTATATGTTTCCCATGGAAATACACCTTAAAAAACGTACACTGTAACATATATACGTTTTTGGACAACTTGAAAAAGCGCAGTCCCCACAGGCTTCCATCGCCCAAATAAAAAAGGGGTTTCATACAAAAAAGGCATAAAGGGATTAAAAAAAAACTACTGGGGGGGATATGTGCATTACCATGCATATTTGGGTATATAAATTAAAGAAAAAACAGTGTAATTCTCCCTGAAAATGTATGTAGCAATTGAGAACCAGGAGATACCATTTCCTTTGGAAATAGGGCATGTCTCTACCCAGTCTAATCATCACTGACAGTTTCAGACTGTTGAGAAATATGCTTTTAACAAGGGGATTGGTAACACCCAATTGTGTTACCCAATGGTTAGGGTATGTGCACACAGCGTAAACGATTGAAAAAAAACCATACCCAAAAATTCCAAAAGTTTTTGGATACGTTTTCTGGACTGAAAAAAAATGCACCCATTGTTTCTATTGGTTTTAAAGTGTAAAAGGATCAAGTGACATGTCCTTTCTTTGAAATGGATCCATAAAATTTGCAATAAGTAACGTATGAAAAAATACAGTTTGTTTTAAAAATAAGTTAGAATAAAAAGCCAAAAGTTTATTTTTTTTAATGTTTTTTTTAAAAAATTCAAAAAAGGAAACTCATATTTTAGAGTCATACAAAAACTGAACTTTTTAATTGTTTATTTTGTTAATCTTGTTTAAATGGCTTAAAAAAAGGGGAAATCCAAAAGCAATTTCAAAAAAATTGAAATTTAACCCAAAACACCTAAAAATGCTCCTAAGTTTTTTAAAAGGCCCCTTAGGGTGTTTTAAACACGGTGCTTTTTTTTGGTCTTTTTTTGGAGGGGTTTTTTTGGGGGCGGGAAGGGGCCACAGAATTTAATTATAAATTTTTTTTTTGCAAAAAAAAAAAAACGCTCAAAAAGCCCACCGTGGAAAGCCCCCTTATCTTTTTTCAGGGGGGAAAAAAAAACACTCTTGGAAAGACTGCTGATTGAAGATGCCCAGAAGGCAATCATTGACACCCCAAAAGGGGGTAAGCCACAAAAGGTCAATGCTAAAGAAGCTGATTTTTCAGGTTTTGTATCAAAGGGGATTTTTTAATGGAAAGTTGAGTGGAAGGAAAAAGTGGGTAAAAAAAAATTTTGACAAAAACTGGGATAACCAAAGCCTTGATAGGTTGTTAAAAAAAAATTGGGTGGATTACAAGGAGGGAACGTCGGGGAGTCAGTCTTAAGAGCCACCACACCAGATGTACCCCGGGGCATGGGCTACAAGTGCGCATTCCAGGGTTTACCCCATTTTGACCAATAACATCCGAAAACCCCTATTTTGGCCAAAGGGGAAAAAAAGAATGGACCGTTGCTCAGTGGCCAAAGGGTGTCTTTTTTTAGACGAAATAAATTTTGATTTTTTTAAAAAAATAAAGGCCCCGTGTCTGGAGGAAGAGTGGAGAGGCCACAATCCAAACCGTTTGTGGTCTAGTGTAAAGTTTCCACAATCAGTGATAGTTTGGGACACCATGTCATCATGTAGGTCCACTGTGTTTTTGTAACGGACGGGTAGTGGATCCGCTGGACCACCGCAGGCGATGGTGGAAGCCCGCCAGGGAAAAAAGGGAAATTAAAATAGGTGGTTTTTTACCAAAAGGGCCCCCCCGCAAAGGGGATGGACTTGCTGCGGGGGGGGGTCTACCCCGGTGTTCCACTGGGGGGGGACTTGGGCCCGCGGTGGCGGCCAAGGGGGGCGATAAATTCGTCAGGCAGCTGGGTGGGGACAGCCAGAAGGGGGCAGGGGGAAAGGGGGCTTTTGGGCGTAAACGTGGACAGGAGACGGTCGGGCAGACGGAAAGAGACGTGGTCGATAAAAGTAGGCAAGGGGGGGACGGTACACGGATTTGACAAGACAACTGGGGAAGCTTTCTCCAGAGGGGACACACAAACCCGGCGAGGGCCGGAGGAAGGGGCCAGACCTAAATGGGGAAAGTGGGCATAAAAAAATTTAAGGGACGGCCCCTTTAAAAATTTCAAAAACAGGGGGCCGGGGGCGCCCCTGGGGGGGGGAGCCACGCGCCGGGGGAGGAGTGAGTGATGAGAGGGCGCGGCCGGGAAATGGGTGCTGGCAGGGACGGGAGCAGAGCGGACCCCGAACCCACGTGGGGGACGGGCTCCCTAGAGTGCAGGGAGCGCCTGGCCCCCGGAAGGGTTCGCGGGGCGTCCTGACAGTACCCCCCCCCCCCTTGGGGGGCCCTCCCCCCTTGGGCCCCCCTCTTTTTACGGGGATGAAAAAAAAAAAATTTTTCTGGGAGTTACGGTTCGGGATATTTCCCCCGGCCCCCAAAAGACTCTCTTCGGGCCCAAAAAAAAACCCCTTTTCCAGTCTCCAAAAAAAGAACCGTTTTCCTCTAGTTCTCCCCATACGCGGGGATCTCCTTGACTTCAAAGACATTGGAAGATCAGCTAGGGTGGAGGGGGGGATAGACTTCGGAGAGAAAGGTAAGAAAAAAGGGTTTTAGTAGAGAGCGTGGAAAGAGTTGGGGGAAAATTTTTGGTGGGAGGAAGCCGGATTTTGTAAAAACCCGGTTTTTAATACGGGGATAACCCGGGAAGGGTTTTCCCAGGGAAGGGGGGGCCCCAATTTGTAGGAGGGCATTTAAGAGGAAAAATCGGGGCCGCAGCCACCCTTGTCACCAGGGGAGAAGAAGGGAGGGGGGGACTTTTCCCTTTGTCGGCTTGGGTCTTCATGGCTCGGAAGCGCGGAGCAGAGATTTGGGGTTGGGGAAACCCGGAATGGTCTTTATGTCCAACAGGGGGTCCGCCGCCGGCCCCCGGGATGGAGATGCCAGAGGGAGGGTGGGGGGGATCAGACCGATAAAAAATTAGAAGGGGGGGGACCCCTGCAATTCTGAGTCCCGGGAGTTGACGAGAACTCCCCCCGGGGCAAAAAAGTTGGACCAACGTCTTGGCGTTGGGCCGAAGTGGCGTATTTTTCCCTCCCAAGACCTGGTTTACTTCTCTCCAGGCCTTTGTCTAGGGTGGTAAGCAGAAAAAAGCGATTTCACCTGGATTGGGAACACGGGGGCACGCCAGAATTGGAAACAAATGGACTCCCCGATCCGACGATTTGTGCGGGAGCCCTTGCAGACGGAACACATTTTGGGAAAAAAAATAGGTTCCCAGAGGGTGGCCGACGGCAGGCCCGGCAGAGGGGGAGAAATGCGCCATCTTGGAGAACCGTCGTAAGGGCCCCCCCAAATGACGGGGGGTTGCCAGCCGAAGGAGGGAGATCGGTTATAAAGTCCTTTGCAATTTTGGGGCCAAAGGGTTTGCTTTAAAAAGGGGTTTTAGGGGTGTAGTAGGCCTGCCATTTTTTGAGGGGGGTCTTTTGCGGGCACAAGATTTACAGGCGAACGAAATCCTTGACATCCTTGACGAGCCTGGCCACCAATAGAACCGGGATATAAAAACAGGAACGTCTTCCGAGCCGGGATGCCCCCGGCCACAAAAGAGCAATGGCCCCTTTCAGGATGGGGGGTTGCGGAGAGCAGGGCGAACGGGTCCTCCCTGGAGGAAAACCTTCCGGAGGTCAACGGAGCGCCGAGATAAGGCGTTCGGGGGAAAATTATATGTTTTGGAGTGGATTCCCCCCCCCACCACGTCAGAAGCCGGGAAAAGGGGCGTGCCTTGATGTTTTTTCCCGGGCCCCCGGGAAGTGAATTGGTAGTCGCCCCGGGAAAAAAAGGGGGGGGGGGCCCCACCTGCCTGGGTGGGGTTAAGTCGCTGAGCCGTTGGAGGTATTGAAGGTTTTTGTGGTCCGAATAGATGCGGGATGGATGGCAGCCCCCCCCAATAGGTAGCGCCATTCTTCCAAAGCCATTTTGATGGCCAGCAACTCCGGTACCTATCTTGTATTTCCTTTCGGGGGGGGGAAAAAAAGGGGAGAAGAAGCCACCCGTTCGGTCTTTGCCCGTGGGCCCTTTTTGTTTTAAGAATGGCTCCGACCCCCACGCGGGGATCCCTTCCCAAATGAAGGGTTTCGGGGGTCCGGCCGCGAGAGGAAAGATGCTGTGGAAAGGCAATTTGAGCTTTGGAATGCCCCCTCAGCTTGGGGAGGGCCAGCGCGGGGTTTAAAGGTTTGTTTCCGTGGAGCCACTATCGGACCCATAAGGTAGGGGGAAGTGGGGAATAAATTTGGGCGAAAAAATAGTTCAAACCCCCAAAAAAAACGCTGTAGGACGCAAAAAACGGGGGGGGGTTCACTGCAACACGGGACAGCTTTGTTGGATCCATTTGGGGGCCTCGAATCAAAAATAATTGTACCCCGAAAGGGAAGGGCTGGTTTGGTGGAAAGGACTTTTCCACTTGGCATAAGGTGATTTCTCGGAGCCGCTTCAAAACCTGACGGACGGGGGGAAAAAGGGGGGATCGGGGGTCGAGGGGAGTCACCAAAATATGTCCAATAGCCACTACGCAGTGTAGAAAGGGATCCTGAAAATGTCTTTTCACGACCCCGGAAGACGGCAGGGCATTACACTTCCGAAGGCTTTCCCCGGGAAACTCGAAGGCCATCCCGGGTGTTGAAGGCCGTCTTCCATCATCCCCCTTGCGGATTGGGGCCCAAATTGT
This sequence comes from Phyllomedusa bahiana, assembly GCA_025379985.1. NCBI lineage: Eukaryota > Metazoa > Chordata > Amphibia > Anura > Hylidae > Phyllomedusa > Phyllomedusa bahiana. The sequence continues at coordinate 4,965 of JAODAL010086515.1, read as the reverse complement.
GGGGCCCTCTTAGACCCATTTGGGAAAAAAAATCTTGCGCCCTGCAGACGGTCAAATAAACTCCGGAAAAACTAGGGGTCCCGTTTTCTTCAACCGTGATCATTCAACCCGGTAAAAATGCGGGTCGCAAGGGGTCCCACCCTTTCTTTTCCACAAAGAAAATCCTGCCCCCGGGGAGAAAGAGGATTTTCGAATAAACCCCCTTCTGGAGTTTCTCACGTATGTAATTGGGGACATGGCTTGTTTCCCCGGGAATGGAAAGGGGGTGACTCGCCCCGAGGAGGGGGTCCCGGGCAATGGGGTCAATGGAAAATTTTTCATAAAGGCGAGTGGCGGAGGGTTTTGCTGCTTCTCGGAAAGATTCAGCATACCCCTGGTAAGGTGCGGGAAGACCCTAGGGGGCTTAGCTGGTCCCTAGAAGCGGTGGACCTGGCGGGGTCACCAGACAGCGAGACCGACCTCTGGGCCCCATCGCAAGAAACCCCGCCCGTTGCCCCGGGGCAAGCACCGGGGCATGGCGGGTGAGCCCCAAAGGGAACCCAATAGGACGGGGGAAGAGACCGGGGTAACCATAGAACATATCTCTCTTTGTGTAGTGCCCCTACTTTTAGGGGACAAGGGCTCAGTCGGAAAGGATGGGTCACGGGGATTCTCCACTGCGGGGAAATGGGCAAGGGTTTTCCAGGGGAACCACGGGGGAAAAGGGGCAGTGTTTTAGACACCAGTGGGTCCCGGAAGTTTCCAGCAGAAAAAAACCGGGGGTCCAAGAAGCAAAAAAAAATTTAAAAGTGGGGTCACGGGTTCAGTGCCGTCAGGGGCCGAAAAAAGTTTAGGGGGGGGGGGGGAGACTGCACACGTTAGGGAGCTTCCCCCCCCGTAGCCCAGGTGTGGGGCCCGTTTTTCCCCCGGGCGCCGTGGGCGAAGCAGACAACAACGGAGGAGATGACAAGGGTGCCCCCATAGAGACATAGATTCCCCTTTTCGCCGTGGTTAAGTTCTTGCGGAACAGGTGGGCTTATCCACTTGCATCACCTCTTCACGGCTGGCTGGGAAGGAGGGTGGAGGCCGTTTTGAACCCCCCGGTGCAAGATGAGATGGGGCGGGGGTGTACGGGCTGGTTCTTGCTCTTGGCGGGCTCCTCACGCCTTTCTGCGAAAAAGGGGTGTCAATCCGGGTTTGGGGCCGGGTGGATTAGCTGCTTAAGAAGACGGAAGGGTCCCGGGCGGGGCGAGTGCTCCCGATAGGGTGGAGAGGCCTTTCTTGAAAATTGGGGGCATAATCGCATCGTTCCCAAAGGTTAGTCGATGTAGTGTGCGGGAATTTGCACGGCGTAGTCTCCAACGGGGAGTTTTTCCCTTGGCAGGTTAACAGGGCGGGTTTCGGCGAGAGGGGCCGGCGGTTCCTCGAAAACCTCCGGAACCAGTAGAATGTGTGATCGGCCGTGATTGGGTCACCTCGGTCCCACAAGGAGTTTTCCCCGGGGCCCGGGGTTTTTCCGGGGGAGGAGATGACCAAAGGGGAAAGGCCCCCTTGGGGTCTTTTTTTTTTGGGAAAAAATGGGGGCCGGGATGAGTTCCCCCATGCAGGGGGCACTGGGTTTGGGGGAAGCCCCCGCCCGACCCTTGGAATCCCCCTCAAACTTAGTCGGCATGGATAACCGGGGGGCTTGGGACCGACTGGGCAACTGCCCCCGGGGGGAAAACCCCGCGCCGATGCCTCTGCTGAGTGGGTTAATGCGCACCAGGAGGGGAGTTGCCGAGCTGTGGGGTTGCTGCGCAAATCTTTTTGGATGCTTGGCCCCCAAGGGGGTGATACTGGCGACACTTTTGGGATCGCCTTGGGGGGATCCATGGCCGGTCCTACTGTAAGGGGCGGGTGTGGATCCGTGGACCACCGCAGGCGTGGTGGAACCCACGCCAGGGAACGGAAACTAAGTGGCCGGTTTTCACCAAAAACCGCCGCAAAGCGGGGTGGACTTTCTGGGCGGGGGTCTACAGTCGTTCCCCTGGGGGGGGGACTTCCCTGCGGTGGTGGCCAAGGTAGACGTAGAAAGATTTGTCAGGGAAGCTCGGGTTTTGGGGGGGCAGGCAGAAGGTCGGGGCAGGGGTCTGGAAACGTAAAAGTGGACAGGCAGGCGGGGCCCCCCCCCCCAAAAAGGGGCCCCCCCCCCCCCCCCCCCCCCCCCCCCCCGAGGCACCCCCCCCCCCCACCCCCCCCCCCCCCCAAAAAAAAAAAAAGGAAAAGGGGGAAAAAAAAAAGGGGAAAGGGGTGGGGAAAAGGGGACACACTAAGGATCTGGCGAGGGTGGCGGGGAAGGGGCCAGACCAAAATAGGAGCAGTGCCCGGCAATAGCAAATTACCGGCGCACTGCCCCTTTAAATTTCAAACAGCCCTAGGGGCGGAGCCACGCGCCGGGAGGATGTGAGTGACTGAGCAGGAGCGCGGCCGGGTAAGTGGGTGCTGGCAGGAAGGGGGAGCAGAGCGGACCCCGAACCCGACGTGCGGGACGGGGCTCCGCTGAGAGTCGCAGCACGGACGCGCCTGCGACCCGAGACAGGGGTCGCAGGGGCGTCCGTGACAGTTTTATCAAGACCAAAGTCAGTGCAGCCGTCTACCAGGAAATTTTAGAGCCCTTCATGCTTCCCTCTGCTGACAAGCTTTTTGGAGAGGGAAATTTTTTCATATTCCAGGCAGGATTTTGGCACCTGTCCACACTGCCAAAAGTACCAATACCTGGTTTAATAACACAAAAATCACTGTGCTTGAGTCGCCAGGAAAGTCGCCAGACCTTAACCCCATAGATAATCTATGGGGTATTGTCAAGAGGAAGATGAGAGACACTAGACCCAACAATGCAGACGAGCTGAAGTCTGCTATCAAAGCAACCTGGGCTTCGATAACACCTCGGCAGTGCCACCGGCTGATCACCTCCATGCCACAACGCGTTAATGCAGTCATTCATGCAAAAGGAGCCCCAACCAAGGGCATCTACTGTACATAATTTGGCCAACATTTATGTGTTCCAAAAGTTTTTTTACAGTTGGTCTTATATAATATTCTAATTTTCTGAGATAATGACTTTTGGGTTTTCCTTGGCTGTAAGCCATAATGATCATATATAAACACATGAAAAAGTTCATTTTGTAATGACTATACGAGATTCACTTTTTGAATTGAATTACTGAAAAAAATATAATTTTTGGCTGATATTCTAATTTAAATTTTTGAAGCCACCCATATGTTTTCGTCCTTCTATTTTACATTGAAATCAATGAAAAGTGATCGGAATATTGTTAAATACCTATTTGGGTACGTAGTACGGATCCAAATACGTATTTCACAAACGCTGTATGGACATACCCTTATTTGTAAATTTCCAGGAGAAATAACAATAAAAGTATCACTAAAAACAATCAGAAAGTGACAGGTTTGGGGTGAAAGGGCTTGTTACAAACGTTTTTGGATCCGTTTTTGGAAACCCGTTTTGGGATCCGAAAATCCATCTAAAAATCTTGGTGATCGGACCCTAAATGGACCCAACACGTATCCAAATGCAGTGCGGGGTTGGATGCGTGTTGGATCATCAGGTCGCATTTGTCAGAGGGTGTTTGGGCCCTTTGGGAGATCCGAAATGGATCCAAAACACACTAAAAGAATTTTCCCAGGGACCCAAGCCCATTAAACATTGAATAGTCTAATTAATTGTACATTAGGGCCCTGTATTCTACTGAAACCAAACTACACATATTGTAATGATTTGATTCTTTAGGGATTTTTCCTAGAAACCAGCTAAAAAATTTGGGTTGAAAGCCTGTGAAACCAAACCGGAAAAGGGGGCCCTGGGGGAAGCTTTTCTGGGGGTATTCCCATGGAGGGAGGGTTAAAATCTTCCTGATTGCAGACTCTTAAAGGGGTTGTCCCCCCAGCGTTCCATAAACCCGCTCTTACAGGCAGCTTCAGGCTCCCATTTCATTAAAGGCGGGGTGGGGTTCTACAGTTGTTTGACATTTCAGCTCTGCATCCTAGCTGAGCTTGGTTTTGACACGATGCAGGGCCAAGGCTACAGAGCTTAAAAGTTAAAATTTGCCAGTAAGTAATGTAAACAACTCGCTTTCAGAAAACACAGCAAGGAGTGGTGGCCCCTGAAGCACAGCCCCTTTGAGCAGAGGAAGTGGTCAGTAACCTAGGGAAGCTTGTGTACACAGCAGGCGATAATAATGGCTCTAGGGTGAAAAGGGAAAAAAAATCAGGACAGCAATGATTTGGGGAATATTTACTTTGCCTACATGTTATGACTAATAATAAATAGGGAAAACCTGCGCTTTGGATGGGGTCAAAGTCAAATTAAACCCCAATCCAAGTGCTTTGTTTTTGTTTGGCCCCAAAACAGTTTGTGGCAATATTTGCCAAAAAATACATAAAGTAATCCAAAATTTGGGTTGGTTTTTTGTTTTTTTTTTACCAGGGTTTTAAAATTGGTTTTCTTTTTTTCTTTCCCGTCCCCAACACTGCACTCCAATGTCACTTTCACCTACATAATTTCCAGTTCAATGTCCAAATTTGGGGTTTTACATATGACATGGTTTAGAAGTTTCACGCTGGAAGTGATGGAGTACGCGCTTAGGACCAGAAGTTCACCTATTCAAAAACCCCGTAATAAAGCCCAAACCCTAAATTTAGCCTAGAATTACCTTCAACCTTATGGTTGGGGGCATCCCAAATCCAAATTTTTTTTCAATTATTTTTAACTTTTAAAATTTAGGATGACATATGTCCATCACATTCAACCCGGGTCAAACCAAAGAGGACAGATTCGAGCAACACAATGTTGAACCTGGGTACAACATGCGCTGAATGAAGGTTAATATTTTGCAGAGATTTTGGACTATCCAATTCTCAGAGTGGGTTGCAGAAGTTCAGTTTAATACAAAAAAAACCCCACTAGAGGGGAAAGGACTGATTTTA
>JAODAL010086514.1:0-10227 GCA_025379985.1 Phyllomedusa bahiana | reverse complement strand
CCACCCCGGACTCATTTGGCCATGAGATGTAGTGCCACGTCTCCAGCCCCCCTTCCCCAGACAGATTTTTCGCATTGTTCCAGGACTGAAGCAGGGGAATGAGTTATTCATCCATAGTCCTGGCGACTGACAAAAAACGTCGCCCCCTCGAATGGCTAAACAAACGGCAGGTGCACGTAGCTCCCACTGGCTGACATCAAAGTTACACAGGGGAGTATTTGTCTGCCTGGATCATCAAAAAATCGTTAATGCCTTTCTCTGTTCATATAGTCGGTCCCACATGTGGGGGGCGGGAAATTTCCAACGGGGGGAAAAACATGCATATCAGAGTGTGTTGGGGGAGGCCATTCTGCGCTGCAACTCGAGGAGGGTTTTCCCTGGTTTGTACGAATGGATAAAGTGCATGCAATTTTCCCTGGCCTTTTTTCGAATTTTTTTGAAGATGGTGGAAGACTTCAGGAATTTTTACAACCAGATTGAAACGGGGCCCTTGCGGGCCTGGCCCATCCCTCCCGGTGCAGCACGGACCCATTTTCCCTCCCATTGTCCTTCACCATGGCTCCGATTTGCAGTTGGCGCAGGGAAAGCCCACATCGATTTTTTGCTGCATGCGCGGAGCAGCCCCCCCCCCTGTGTGACTTTCGTTGCCGGGCAAGCCAGGTGTGAATCGTGACACCGCTGTGCCCTACACTTGTGGTATGATGGAGCGGGACTTGGGGAGGCGAGATGATGGGGTGGTGGGGAGGAGGGAGGGGAAAACATTGGCGGGTGCGCGTTTGACAACGTGGAGGGGGGGAAAGGGGGCTCTCCTGCCCAAAGTTGTTGGTGGCCTGGGCAGGAAGCAATTCCCCCGGGTGGGCCTTTAAAGGAAATTTTATGGCCTGACCGTATTTAAGCTCCAGACTCCGCTTGCCGTGCCCCTGGAAAAAACCGATAAGGAAAGGGGACTGGCCCCCCCTTCTGTTCTACATATTTATGAAGTGGGGGTATCCCTTTTTTGGAAAAAAAAATTACGGCTTGGAATCCCCCATCTCGGCTCGGCAAAGCCATTAGTTCTTGAATGGACGAGTTCCCATTTGGAAAGGGAGGGACTGCAGTACCAACAACTTGGACAGGGACGGTCATGTAAACCCTTGGATGGTTGGAGCATACTGTTGTCTTTTTGCAATCGCCTCGTTAAAGGGAACTGTGGGCCTGAGTAGCGAGGGCAGGAGCTTTGGAGGGGAAGATGTTTTGTCAAAGAGAAACACCTCCCTTCTCAGAGGTGGTGGAGCCTTGACTGGTGCAAGGGCATGCGTCCCTGGGCGCTGTGCTGCTTGCGTTGCTGCGGCGGCGGATGGACCCCCATCTGACCACGTTTCTCCCAGGCCCCGGAGGGTTTGACACTGCATGGTTGACGCGGGGCTGTGGTGAAAATTTTGCCCCCGGGCCCCACGCTTCCTTTTGCTTACGATTTAATATACCCATATTCGGCTCCTCTGGTGTCTTAGCAGAAAAATGCCACCCGCCGATTCGGTTTTTTACCGCCAACGCTCCCCATGGTGATATGCCCCCGTTTGCCTCGCCGGGACCCCCCGGCCGTATTTTTTGGGCCCTGCGAAGGGGGTTTTTTTCCCCGTGGCGTTTTGGTCCCGCCTCACACTGTGCTATCCTGCTGACTACCCCCCCACACGACCCACTTGCTAGCTGGCTTCCTGACGCCCCAAGCTGAGCCCTCTTCCCCTGACGATGATGAAGCCTTCCCTCCCCCGGCCCCCCAAAGTGCGGTCGGCTAATATCATCATTTGTGTTTCATCGCACTGCTGTCTCATCCCCCGGTTTGGTATGCAGAGGCTGACCCTCAAAACTGACATCCATCCCACTTTCAACATCTTTTACTTTCCCCGCCTACTGCAAGAAGAGGGGTTTGGGCCCCCTTTTCTTCGCTCCAATTTGCTGTGACTCCCCCTCAAATTTTTTATTCGCTATATAGTGGCGCTGAGCCAGACCCAATGTAATCTCTGGCTGAGGAAAACTGGTGGGACAGGGGCGGGTTGGGACAGGTGGGGCCGCTGACCAGCTCCCGGGGCCTGCCAACTAAGGGTTTGTTTGAGTTCCCCCCGACTCTTGGCGGGGGTTGTCAGATGTCATTGGGAGGAAGTGGATGACTAGTCATCCAATCAAGAACCATGGGGTTGCTGAACAAAAACACGGCCTAGAGGGCAGCGGCGTTGTGGCCTCCCCGAGTGACCCTCTGCGACGCCCCCTTGCTGTGCTGCGCCCGGGGCTGGAAGTTTGTGCCTCGAAAACTCCAGGTGAGAGCCTGCCCCCCTCTCTTCTGACTTTCTGTTTTTCTTAATGTACAGGTACTGTTTGATGAAGATATCTGTATATGATAAATACCACCCTGTATTTGCCCAAAGCCCCCACTAAGAAGCTGGGGGAACCTTGGATAAAAATTGCGCCCCACAAATGGGAGGAAAAATTGATTTTTGTGTGTTTAAAAACTTGTGTATTTTTGAATAAAAAGCCAAACAGGCTTAATTAATTCGGGTATGAATTATGCTACAGAATTTCTTTTGGGCCCCGGGTGAAAAAACAAAAATTTTTTTACTGGTACAAAACTGCAGAACAAAGTTAATTAAACCCCGGATGTAAATTGCGCAAAAGAATTGAGAGCCCGGGAAACTACTGCTTTGTGGTGTTACAATTTGGTGTTTTTACGTACAAACAAAAAAAAAAATTGTAATTACCTTCGTTTTTGAAAATTTTGCTACAGGAAAAAATTTTATTTTTTGGGGGTGAAAAAAGGGTTTTTGGAGTACAAAAAGCGCAGAACAACGCTTTAAATTTAACCCCCGGAGTAATTGCGCAAAAGAAATTTAGCAGCCGGAAACTACTAGTTTGTAGCGTGTTACAATTGCGTGTTTTCTACGCACACAACAAGAGAAAAAAAATTTTAATTTAACCCTTGCTTGTGAATTATGCACAGGAAAAATTTTATTTTTTGGCGGTGAAAAAAACGGTTTTTTTGTCCCACCCGACAAAAAACAATGATAATTAAACCCCTGGATGTAAATGCGCTAGAATTGAGCAGCCAGAAAATACTGCTTTGTAGCGTGTTACAATTTGGGGTTTTTTACGCTACACAAAAGAGAAAAAATTTTTAATTAACCTTCGCTTGTGAATTATGCTACAGGAAAATTGTATTTTTTTTGGGGGTGAAAAAGAGGTTTCTTGGGGTCACAACGCAGCAGAACAACGCTTTAAATTTAACCCCCGGATGTAAATTGCGCAAAAGAATTGAGCAGCCGGAAAACTAAGCTTTTTGCGTGTTTTTCCAATTGGTGTTTTCTAACTACACAAAAAGAGAAAAAATTTAATTAACCTTCGTTGTGAAATTTTGCTACAGGGGAAAAATTTTTTTTTTTTGGCGGTGGGAAAAAGACGGTTTCTTTTGGGGTCACAAAAAGCAGCAGAACAACGCTTAAAAAAACCCCTGATGTAAATTGCGCATAGAATTTTAGCAGCCAGAACTACTTGCTTTTTAGCGTGTTACAAATTGCGTGTTTTTACGCTTAAAAACAAGAGGGGAAAAAAATTTTAATTAACTTCGTTGTGAATTTTGCTACAGGAAAAATTTTATTTTTTTAGCCGTGAAAAAAACGGTCTATTTTTGTCACCACAGCACAAAAACAACGCTTAATTAACCCTGGTGTTAAATTTCGAAAAAATTTAGCAGCCGGGGAAACACTAGCTTTGAGGGGTTACAATTGGTGTTTTTACGTACAAACAAAGAAAAAAATTGTAATTAAACCCTTTGCTTGTGAATTATGTACAGGAAAAATTTTATTTTTTTGGCGGTGAAAAAAGACGGCTATTTTTGTCACCAAGCACAAATCAACGCTTAATTTTCCCCCCGGGGTGTAAAAATTGGCAAAAGAATGAGCAGCCCGAAACTATTAGCTTTGTAGGTGTTTCAATTGGGGTTTTCTACGCTACACAACAGAGAAAAAATTGTAATTTTAACCCTTTGGCTTGTGATATGTAAGGAAAATTGTATTTTTTTGGGGGGTGAAAAAAAAGGTCTATTTTTGTCCCACAGCACAAATCAAAAGCTTAATTAAACCCCCCGGGTGTAAAATTTCGCAAAAGAATTGAGCAGCCGAAACTATTAGTTTGTGGTGTTACAATTGCGTGTTTTTACGCTACACAACAAGGAAAAAATTGTAATTTAACTTGGCTTGTGAAAATTTTTGCTACAGGAAAATTTTATTTTTTGGCGGTTTAAAAGACGGTTTTTTTGGGGCACAACAGCAGCAGAACAAGTTAATTAACCCCTGGATGTAAATTTCGCAAAAGAATTGAGCAGCCGGAAACTACTGCTTTGTGGTGTTACAATTGCGTGTTTTTACGTACCAAAAGAGAAAAATTGTAATTGACCTTGCTTGTGAATTATGCTACAGGAAAATTTTTTTTTTGGCGGGGAAAAAGAGGTCTATTTTTGTCACCACGCAAAAAAAAAAGCTTAATTAACCCCCGGAGTTAATTGCGCAAAAGAATTGAGCCCGGAAAATATAGCTTTGTGGTGTTACAATTGCGTTTTTTTTCTACGCACACAACAAGAGAAAAAAAAATTTTAATTAACCTTCGCTTTTGAATTATGTACAGGAAAATTTTATTTTTTTTTTTGGGGGGAAAAAGACGGTCTATTTTTTTCACCACGCACAAATCAACGCTTAATTAACCCCCGGTGTAAATTGGAAAAGAATTGAGCAGCGGAAATACTAGCTTTTTGGGTTACAATTGGTGTTTTCTAGTACACAACAAGAGAAAAAAATTGTAATTAACCTTCGCTTGTGAAAATTTTGTACAGGAAAATTTTATTTTTTGGGGGGTGAAAAAAACGGGTTTTTTTTTGTAAAAAACCGCACAAAACAAGCTTAATTAAAACCCCGGTGTTAATTGCGCAAAAGAATTTGGGAGCCGGAAACTATTCTTTGTAGCGTGTTACAATTGCGTGTTTTCTACGTAACAAAAGAGAAAAAATTGTAATTAACCTTGCTTTTGAATTTTGCTACAGGAAAATTGTATTTTTTGGCGGGGAAAAAAAACGGTCTATTTTTTTCCCCCCAGCACAAATCAACGCTTAATAAACCCTGGGTGTAAATTGCGCAAAAAAATTTAGCACCAGAAATTTAGCTTTGTAGCGGTTTCAATTGCGTGTTTTCTACGCTACCAACAAGAGAAAAAAAAATTTTAAATTAAACCTTCGTTGTGAATTTTGCTACAGGAAAATTGTATTTTTTGGCGGTGAAAAAGCGGTCTATTTTTTTTCCCAAGCACAAAAAAAAACGCTTAATTAACCCCCCCGGATGAAATTGCGCATAAAAATTGAGCAGCCAAAAATGAAGGGATTTGTATTATAAAACGTTTTTCTTTAATGAAAACAACAGGAAAATGGGTTTTAGTGCCCCTTGGATATTTTTAATGTGCTGTGAGAGTAGCATTAAAATGTATATGCAGCTGCAGTGGACACACTGGACTTCAGAACCAAAAACCCCCCAAAATCAGAAAAAAGAAAGTTAAAAAGAAGCAGTTTTCTGAGAAAGCTGGACCCCCAAAAACCTGTATAAAAATCAGTTTTTCAGTAACTATCAGCCGGGCAGACCTTCCTGTTTAGTACAGTGAGAGCCCGGTATGAGCTCCCAGCGCGCGCCCCCATTAATAGGCGGTGAGTCACAGAATCCCACCGGTTCTGATTGGCTTCATTCTGCACAGTCATGCAGGGGTATGCCCCTTTTTCCCCCCAGATGTTTGCCCCCTGTAAGCGGCATGTAAACCCACCCTTTTATAATCAAAAGCCACTTTTGTTCCCCCGAAGTCCCCAAACTTCATTCGTTTTTGAACCCAAATTTTCCTAAATTCTAAAAGAATTCACTTTTGTTAGAATCGTTCGCCCCCTCTCTATCCTCAGCTTCGGAGGGTAGTACAAGGTTAGCGTGTTTTTTTCTAAGCGCCACAAAAGGAGTACTCCGTTGAAAAGTGAGGTTTGAATTGGCAATAGTGTTCGACCCCCAGGAAACGCTTTATGGTCGCGGCGACTGGGCGTGGCCATGCGAACATGCGACATTTGTGGACCCTCCGTGGGATTGGTCAGGATGATGTTCCCAGAAAGGGAAAAGGCTTTTTTGGGGGGAAAGGCATTTCCCCCAGCTTGGTACAGGTGGTTATCTCGGAGAGCCTCAACACCTGCGGACATGGCTGGGTGGGTTTGGGGGTCAGGAGAGTCACCAATATATCGCCCCAGGTGCCCACTACACAGGTGTAGAGGGGGTCTCTGAGATGTCATTCACAGCTCTGAAGAGGCAGGGGCATTACACAGTCCCAAAAGGATGACCAGATACCGAAGTGCCCGCCCCGGGGGTTGAAGTGTCTTCATTCATCGCCCTTGCGGATATGAACCACATTGTAGGCCCCTCTCAGATCCAGATTGGTAAAGACCTTAGTTCCACGAAGGCGGTCGAAAAGTTCAGTGATCAACAGCAATGGGTATCTATTTTTCACCGTGATCTTGTTCAGGCCCCGATAATCGATGCAGGGCCGTAAGGAGCCGTCCTTCTTTTCCACGAAGAAGAATCCCGCTCCTGGGGAGAGGAGGATTTCCGGATGAACCCCTTCTGTAGATTTTCCTGAATATACTTGGACATGGCCTGTGTCTCCGGAACGGATAGGGGTAGACCCACCTCAACCTGTGGAGGGTGGTGCCAGGCAAGAGCTCAATGGGACAGTCGTAGGGGCGATGTGGTGGTAGGATCTCCGCTTGTTTCTCCGAGAACACATCAGCGAACTCCAAATATTCGGCTGGTAGACCAGGCAACGGCTTGCGGAGGGTCGGGCGAGGTGCCACCAGACAGCAACTCCGGCAATTGGGACCCCAGCGAGTTACTTCACCAGTCGTCCAGTCCAGCGTAGGAGAGTGGAGCCGTAGCCATGGAAGCCAAAGTAGAACCGCCAACGAGGAGCGAGGCAACACGTAGAAGAAGATCTCTTCCTTATGTAGCGCCCCCACGTGGAGGGACAGTGGCTTGGTGACAAACTGGATGGTGTCGCTAAGCAGCTCCCCGCTGACAGAAGAGATCACAAGCGGTTTCTCTAGGCGGACCACCGGAAGACGGTACTGCTTCACCAGAGACAGATGGATAAAGTTCCCGGCTGAGCCCGAATCCAGAAACGCCGGGACTTGGAACGAGAGTCCAGCTTCAGTCACGACCTGCACTGGAATCAAGAGGCATGGAGAGGAGGAGTTTGCACCTAGGAATGCCTCTCCCACAGAACCTAGGTGTGAGAGTTTTCCGCATGCTTGGGACATTTGGGACAACTCCTCCGGTAATGCTCTGGGCTGCCACAGTAAAGGCACAAGTTCCTTTGCCGACGCTGGGCCAACTCTTGCTCTGTGAGATGAGCCCGATCAATCTGCATGGGCTTCTGGTGGGCGTTGGCGACTGTGGCGCAGGAGGCCTCTGGAACACCGGTGCAAGGTGAGGAAACCGGCGAGGTTGGGCTAACTGACGCTCTTGACAAAGTTCCTCTTCCCGTTCAATGAAGCGCACATCAATACGGGTGGCCAACCGGATCAGGTCACTGAGGGAAGATGGGATGTCTCTTGCGGCCAATACGTCCTTAACTCGGCTTGAGAGCCCTTTCTTGAAGGTGGCGCACAGAGCGGCCTTGTTCCATGACTAGGCTAAGGTGCGGAATTGCACCACGTAGTCTCCCACGGACAAATCCCCCTGGCGTAGATTTAGGAGGGCTGTCTCGGCGGAGGATGCACGAGCTGGTTCCTCAAACACACTGTGGAATCACTGAGGAACGACTGTAGGTCCGCCATCACCGGATCGTTCCTGTCGCACAGACGTGTAGCTCATGCCAGGGCCTGCCCGGAGAGCAGGCTGACCACGAAAGCCACTTTCGCACGTTCGGACAGGAACTGATCGGCCATCAGCTCCACGTGCATAGAACATTGGCTGATGAACCCCTGCAGTTTTTTGGATCCCCGTCGAATTGGACGGAAAAGGGACAGCCGAACTTGGGGCCCCCGAGCCAGATGAACCGCAGGGCGGGGACAACCACGGGAGTGGTGAAGGTTGCTGCTGTGGGGGGGTGGCGAGTTGCTGCAACATGGTGGACGGGGTTCAGTTGCTGGCCGGGGGGACCAAGTTGCTGGGACTGGCGGGCAAAAAATGGTCGTTGATTGCCAGTCTGGGCAATGGCACCTTGGCGGGATCCATGGCCGGATCTTCTGTAAGGTCGGTGTGGATCGCGGCCCCACCCAAGCGATTTGGAAGCCACCCCGGGAGCGAAATCTAAGTAGGTCCCGGATTCACCAGAGCCCGCCCCCAAAGCGGGATGGACTTGCTGGGTGGCGCCAAGGGTAGACAAAGGGAAAGTACGTCGGCAGGGGTCGTAGTCGGGGACAGGAGGGAAGGGCTGGCAGGGGGCAGAGATTTTGGTAGTAAACATAGGCAAGCAGTTCGGTACACGGTAGACAAGACTTCTGGAATGCTTTCTCGATAGGCTATGAGCACTAAAGATCCGGCAAGGCTAGCAGGAAGAGGCCGCTTTAAATAGGGGGGGGTATCCGGTAATGGCCAATTTTCCCGGTTGCACGTCCCTTTAAAATTCACCCCTGCCACCCGCGCGGCGCCCCGGGAGCGGGGGGGGCCCTGCGGGGGCAGGAGGACAGAGGGAGCATGGCGGAAATTAATGGGTTTTAGCGGGCAGGGGGGCCCAGCGGGGGCCCCGACCCGACTGGGACAGGGGCCGCTTGGGATAGGGGGGAGGATGGCCCCGACCGGGAGGAGGAAGGGGGCATCCCTAAAAAACTCTTAGGAGAAAGGCACCTTTGTCAATAACCAGAGGTCTAATTTTTGAGTTTCCCTGTAATTGAAGCTTTTTTTGATAATGCAAATTAGTTGAGTGAAAACAGTGACCATATGTTGTTTGGGCCCCCTCAAAGTGGGGTAAGTATTCAAATGCCCCCCTGTGTCATGTTGCTCCACCCTCATGCACCTCCATAGCCGACATTCACTTTCCACATCAAAGACGTGGTATTTCAGTTTTCATTTTGCATTTCACATTGAGGCATTGAAGTGGGTTAAAACCCGTCAAAATCGAGGTTGCAAACCGCCTTCCCAAAGTAAGAATTTGGTGTATTTGAACCCCTGCCAAGGAGAGGAAGAAAAAAAAAGGGGGGGGGGGGGGGGGAGGGAAAAAAACAAGGGAAGAAGAGAAAAAAAGAAAAGGCGCTTCCTTGTGTAGTATTAAAAAATCAAAAAAAAAAGGGGACAATACTTTCAGTCTCTCACTTATGTTGCCAAAAAAATGGTGCAATTGATATTACATTAATTTTGTTTCCCATGCAGTTTCTTCTTTTTCCCGGGGCACACCTATTTTTTTTAGGAAGTCGAAGCTTTCAGTGTGGTTTATTTAATTAGGAACCTGGCCCCTAAACCAAAATTTTGCCTCATATTTCTGTGGGATCCCGTTGGGGTTTTTTGCAACAAAAATTTTCCCCATGTGAAATTTTCTTAAAAGGGGACAAGTCCCCCAAAATTTAATAAAATTTACTCTAGTTTTTTTTTTGGTTTACAGTTTGAAACCGGGTTTCCAACATGGTTTTCAACAAGTATTTTATGTGGATTTTAGGTAGTTTGTTTCTGTCGGATTTACAGTTAGAAAATGAGTCACATTTAGAGATGGGCGAATCGATTCTAACGAAGTGGAATTCGTTTAGAAATTTTAGGAAAACTTCGGTTCGAAAAGAAAACGAATTTGGGGTGATTCGCGGGAAGAAGTGGTTTTCATGATAAAATGGTGGGGAGCACATGGCGTACATGGGGCAAAACACTTGGGGGAAGAAGGGCATGCCCGATGAATGTGCAGGATGAAAGCCCAAACAGAGACCCCGGGATTCTGTGGTCACCCCCTATATAAGACCGAGGCGCCCCTGGGAGTCACATCCTTCACTGTACGACGGGGGGTGCTGCTGCGGGTGATGCGCTTTCTGAAGAAAAATGATTTTTACACAGCATTTTTTTGTGGGGTGTCTCAGCTTGTCTAGGATGTTTTGAATGTTTATTTTGATTTTTTGGGGATTGGATCTGAAATCCAGTTGCGTCCACTGCCCATCATTCAATATCCAAGTGGGATCTAAACCCGTTCCCGTTGTATTATTTAAGAAAAAAG
>JAODAL010086513.1:0-10228 GCA_025379985.1 Phyllomedusa bahiana | reverse complement strand
AATAAAAAGCATGAACAACTGCAGGTTTCTTTGTGTAAGAAACGAATGGTGTCATCATTTCCCCTGGGAATTAAAACTGGAATCAGCGGGGGCGCGGGGAAACAAGGGGGTTTTAAAAAGGGTTTTTATTTTTCTTATTTTCTATAATTCTAAGCCCAAGGCAAAATAAAATTTTTGGGAAAAACCCAGCCCCCCTTTTTTAATTTATCCAACAGGCATTTGGGAGACAGTTTTCCTTTTTTTTTTGCAAGTTTGCAAAACAAACCCAAAACCCCCGGGTTTTCCCCCACTTGACCCCAAGATTTTCCCTTTTCACATCCCCCAATAAAGCATGTCGGGTTTGGGTTTTCCCAAAAATTTGCCCTTTAGTAGGGGAGTTTTTTTCTCTTTTTCAGCAAGTGACAGAATTAAATTATATGGGTTTTATAAATTTTTAAACAACCATTAAAAAAAAGTTTTTTTAGGTATTTCTCTTTAAAATATACTGAAGGTAAATTTTGATCCTTTAATGAAGAGGCCCACTTTAAGGAAGGTTTCCCAATCTTGGTTTTTCACATTTAAATTTTCTTTTTTTCTTTTAACTGCTTTTTAAAACCAAATTAAACTGAGAAAACCACAAATATGTTTAAAAAAATCCAACCAAAAATCTGTGACCCAAGATCCAAAATCCTGAAATTTTCTGAAAAACAAAAATTAAGGTTTGTCCGGGGAAAATTGTTCAGTTTTTGGCGGGCCTTTTACTTGGTTTATAAAATTTTATATTTCGTAAAAACCCCTTCAGTACATATTTTGCTTTGGTAAGGATTCCGTTTTGTTCCCTTTTTCCCATACCCGAATTTCAAAATTTTAAAAATGGGAATTTTACAGCCAAAAAGATTTAAATAAGTATCTAGAACTTGAGATAAGAAAGCCACCAGTTTTTCCTACATTACAAATATCAGTCTGCTCTTCACTTTTTAAAACCCAGTAGCAGTAAGAGCAGCTTCTATTGGGCCCATGCCTTTGGTGGGCCCTTCCCTTTTCTGGCGAAATTCTGCCCTCAAAAATGCCCCGGGCCCTCTATGCCGAGCCTTTAGTGGGCGGGCCCTGGGGTCTGGGGGAAAAATTTCCTCATCCCAGGCTTCCCGGGGTCAAATTAAAACTGTTTCCGGGTAAGTTCGGGACAAAAAAAAACATTTAAAAAATTTAAAAAAAGGAAACAGCTTTTCGGCCCCCTGCCCCATATTAAAACTTGTAGGTCTAAGGCCCTTTTGCCCTTTCCATCCCAAAAAGGTCCTATCTCCCTACCAAACGGGGGCCAAACCTCCCAAACCTTTAATCTATCAAAACTGGGGTTTTTTACCTATCTACCTCCCAAAAGGGAAGCCTATTATACCTCCCCTACCGGGGGCCTATTACCTACTTAATTTGGGGGGAAAAACCTACGATGTACCTACCCAAAGGGCCCATTTCCCTGGGGCCCAAACCGCCTACCTTCCGGGGAAGCCCTTCCCCCAAAACCTTCTTTTCAAAGGGTTTTTCCCCCAAACCTTCCTTCGGGGGCCCTTAAAAACCTACCTCCCTACCGGGGGGTTTCTATTCCCTTGGAGCCTTTTCTAAAAAACCTAACTACCTAAGGCCTCCCTAGTTCCCTTTCCCTTTGGGGCCCTTTCCCAACCTAACTAATTTCCGGGGTTTCTCCATTTAACGGGGGCTCTGGCCCATTTACCTATCTGCCAAAGATCCTTTTTTTTCCCAAACCCTCCCGGGGGCCCCTGAAACCTACTACCGAAGCCCCTGCCTTGGAAATTTTGGTTGGTAAGATTCTGAAGGGGTTAAAAAGTCATAGCTTTAGCAAATCTCCAGAGGAAAGAAGGCAAAAGGAATTTGTTGGGGTTATTATTAGAAAAGGGGAAGAACAAAAGTGACTTTAAATTTCTTCCCCCGATCGGGGGGACTCCATGCAAGATTTTAAACCTTGTTGGGAAAAGGAAATGATTCTAAAAAGGGGTTCAGGAATCAGCCCAAAAAAACTATTTGGGGAGGAAAATTGGCCATTGACCTAAATTTAGGATTTCAGTTCGAAGATTTACCCGGTAAAGGGAAAACACTATGCCGTCTTTAAAAAAACCCCTTTGCGGGTACGCAAGCAAACTCCCTGTTTATCCCCAAGCACTGTCCAGACTCATTTTTATTTTCCCCCCCCCCTTCCTGGCCAAAGGCCCAAAACCGGGGAACTTTTTTCAGGCCCTTTTTTGAATAATTTTGAAATTTCCCGGGGCCCCAACTTAAATTTACACACTGGTTGGGTGGGGAAACCCAAGGGGACACAAAAAAGAGAGAAAATTTTGGCCCCTGTTTTTGCCCTTTTAAGCATAAAATATTTTAAAAAAAATGTGCATTTTGAAAATTGTTTACTTCACAGTAAGGGCCCCTTCCAGGGGGAAAATTGCTTGTGGAAGGGGGAAAAAAAGCCCTTTAAGTATCAGAAAACCATGAATCTTTGGAGTATAAAAAAATCATTGAGAAAATCTTCAATTAGGGGAGGGGGAAGGGTTGGGGGGAGGGCTGAGAAGGAGAGCAATTACGTAAAAGGGGGCCTGTGGGCCAAAGTGAGATAGTAAAATTAAGTTCCAAAAAGTTTAGGAATACATGAAAAAAAAAAAAAACCCCATTCAGGGTCTGATTAATTTCGGGGTTTCCCCTCACCAATGAGATTGGGATATAAGAACTAACTTTGTTGGAAGAAAGATATGAGAGAGTGGAAATAATTAAGACTTGGATGGACCATAGCTATGACTGGCCAGTTAATTTGCAGGGTTATAGTCTGTTCAGAAACAATGATATGAATAAGAAAGAAGGAGTGGTGTGTTTGTATGTAAAATCCTGGCTGAAGCTTATTCTGCATGGTGATATCACTAAGGGAGATTAAAAGGGTAGTCCCTATGGGGGGAAATAAAAGGTGAGGGAATGCATAATAAAATACTAATTTTTATTTTATTTATAATAAAAAAATCTCACCAAGCTGTTTCCCATCCATGATTCGTCATCCTCTATAAGAAATGCTTTCTCCTCTCAGAATTCTTTTTTTGGTGAACTAAAATTAAGTTGCTCATTTACATTGTTGGAGAATAGATTTGCTATTAGCAAAATAATTTCTTTACAGGTAACATTTATACATTTTTGAATACTTTTCCTTAGTTAGAGTCGTGATAATCTATTGCGCGTAACATGACCATAACACAGTAGGAAGTGAATATCCCAAAAAAGAGATAGTACAGCAAGAAATACATCAAAGCAAAGGTATTTGTAGCGGGTTGACCCGCTCCTCGGCCCGTGGGCCGCGGCGCACCCGTGGCCGCCCCCCTGGGTGCCTGCCGGGGTCGGGTGGCGCCGCTAGCCGCGGGACGAGCTGTGGTTCCGCCGGCCCTGTGGACTCACCTGACCTCGTTCCTGTCACGTCCGCGCCCTCTGCCGGCTGAGGCGCACGCACCCGCTCCCTAGGGCGCGCGCTCGTTCTTGTAAATGTAAAGGGCCAGCGTCCCGGTAATTGGGCTAATTGCGGGCGCTTCCCTATTTATGGGTTCACCCCAAACAATATTCCTTGCTGAATCTATGTTGCCTGTGCCCTAGAAAAAAAAGCGTTCCTTAAGTGTATTCTTCCCCTTACCGTGTACCAGACCCTCTTGCTGCGTTTCTCGACTCCGAACCTCTGCCGCCTGCCCTGCCTTCCTGCCTGCCCATGACCACGAACCATTGCCGCCAGCCCTGACCTTTCTGCCTGCCCATGACTACGATTCTTGGTTTTTATGATTTGACTTCGGCTGCACTCGGGCCCCCAAAACCGCAAGGACACAGCAGGAATCACCTATCAGTCTGTCAGCATTCAACATTACCATAACCACAACCTCTATTCAATGGAAATATTGTCCAGTCTACCAGCTAAAGGTTTTCTCCTTTTATGGATATAAGCACACAAGCAATACCTTCTGTGCCAGCATTACTACAAGGTGCTCTGAATACCTTTGTTATATGCACCCAAAACCTGTATTTGCACATACAACTAATGAATAATGCAAAGAGCAGTGCAAGAGCAGCCTAAGGCAAAAAAAAAAATGCTGCAAGTTGCATTATGAAATCAGAAATAACTACAAGCCTCTGTGTGCTATATGCTGTGGTACTTATTTGCTGTGGTACTGTAATCAAAAAAGGTATACTGATGTATTTAAGCTCAAAAAAGGAGAAAAGAACACTGGATATTTCCATCTGTTTATGGCATATGGACAACTCACTATACAATGTGAAAGTGCAGTAAAATGTTATATTTACTACTGACTACGCTACTATTCTTTTTGACCAATAAACAATTTGCATGGCCATTTTTTTTTACATATTTTTAGGAAAAGTTCAACTCACATACGTCAAGCAATGTAGCACAAAGGAGTATACGTCTGGCCATTTTTTGGGCTTTTATACATCAGTATATCATTTTGGATTGCAGTATAAATTAGTGTAGTTCCCAGCAATTATACATACAGAGGCGTAAAGCTGCTTTCACACTGTACTTTTCAGTGTCTGGTTGATGAATTCTTATGAATTAGTGCAGTACATCTCTGTATTTAGTGGCACCCCAGACTGCATTATTCCATACAGCAATCTAAAAAGAATTACAAGATTGAATATTTTGCCTCAATGGGAAAGCTGTTTCATTCACTTAAAGGGGTTATCTCACTATGAAGATCATAGTTGAAAATGTGGGGACCAAAAATCTAAGGATGTACATCCTTGGTTACTATTGGCAAAGTGCTACGGTTTTAGAGAACGGGCTGGTTTACATGTGCTTAGCAACGGTGTTTGTTTACTGGTCAGGGAAGCATTCTGTCCTGCCCAGGTCATGCACATGCAAAGGAAAGGCAGTTAAGAGGAGGGGCAGGGATGTGTGTATTGGCAGGCAAGGAGGAGAAGCAGTGAAGAGGATACAATACACACAACCCCTCCTGCATGTCCCTCTCACTGCTTCTCCTCCTTGCCTGCCAATACACACATCCTGCCCCTCCTCTTAACTGCCTTTCCTTTGCATGTGCACGACCTGGGCAGGACAGAATGCTTCCCTGACCAGTAAACAAACACCGTTGCTAAGCACATGTAAACCAGCCCGTTCTCTAAAACCGTAACACTTTGCCAATAGTAACCAAGGACATACATCCTTAGATTTTTGGTCCCCACATTTTCAACTATAATCTTCGTAGCGAGACAACCCCTTTAAAAACTGTCTGCTGGTTGAGAGGACTTAAAATATAAAAAAGTTAAATCATCTTTGAAAATTGTTCCATTCCAGCGCTAGCATTACGGTTAGTGTTCCCTGCTAATAAAGTCACATTTACTGTTCATGCTGTAGCCAATCATTGGCCTGAGCGGTGATCATTGTCATTTTCAGGGATGAGCACTGAGAGCAGTGACAGTGCTGGAACGGAATTGGTCTTAAAGGAGAATTAACTTTTTTTTTATTTTAAAGGGGTTGTCTCGCTACAATGATTGGGTTTTAATTAAAAGATATTTAAAAAACAAGCAGCTTGGCAATATATGTTCATTACAAATGTCCTACTGATTTCGAGTTATCCCTGTTAGTAGTAGTGCATCAGCTCCTGAAATCCCTATAGCAGCTGACCTGTTGATCTTTATCTCACTGGCTGCCAGTGCTGATGACTCATCTGTTTCTGAATACAGGTCAGAGCACAGAGCCCCTCCCACACAGTATGCTTCTGTAGTGGAGGGAGGGGGAGGGCTCTGGCTTCTGTGTCTGTGTAGCTGGATTAATCCTGTGTGTGCCTGCTCCCTCCTGCTCTCTACACAGATTGAGGAAACCAGAGATGAGGCTGATCTGTAGTCAGTAGATGTGAAAGAAATGAAGTGTGTTACTATAATCATGATGTGTCGGTGGAGCTCTGACTATACTAACAGAACAGATCAGAGGGGCATGTGAACGGTTCATGCTCTGCTGTATTAGTGACACATCCTGAGTATAGTAACACATTTCATAGCTGCCCTGTGTCTGTTCTGACAGGGTTTGTTTGTTGTTGCTGGAGATGTGGAGATTTGTATGCTAAGCAGGGGGTATAGGAACACTTACATCCCCCCTGCTCTGCTATTAGCATACACAGCTTCACAGACCTCTCCACACTCATAGATCAGCCCTCTCCTGTCTCCGTGGAGCTGACAGTGCAGCTGATCCAGCAGCCTGCAGCAGACCTAGGCAGGCACACACAGGGTTAACTCTGGCAGCAAACCCCCTAGCCCTCCACCTGCTGTATAGAAGTTATGGAGGAGAGCTTTCTGTGTGCTGAGGGGAGGGGGGAAGAGGGAGGAGAAGAGGCAGACAAGAAGCACGCCCCTGAATTCAAAAATCCTTTGCTGCCAGACACTTTGAAGTAGGCTGAAAGCTTGTAATGAGACAACTTCTTTAACTTCTCCACAACTATCAAACAGTTTTCTTACAAGGAACAGATAACCCCTGTCCATTCTCCTGTCCATAGTTTTTAACAAGGATGTATGCCATAAAAAACTAAAACCATCTCAAATAAATTTCTTGAGTTCAAACTACTGAAAAAATGTCTCAATTCCTCATCTAGGTGGATACAATTTAGGGACAAATTAGAGATGGAAAAATAACAACTAGGAAGTCCTCTATGAAGTGCTTTGCTTCTCTTAATGCCATGCTTTCTCCAATTTTCCATCCTTTCTATTTCTACATGCTTTCCTTTTTCTCTCTTGTTCTTGTTATACCTCTATTTATTCACTTGTAATGTTATGAGATTGCTTTTTGCACTTTTGCCAACAGATAGCATTTACATATACAGCTAATTAGGCAATGCATGTATAGTTATAATTAATAATACAAGCTTCATGTGTCTAATATCACCACAAGGCTAAAATGATGTGATCAATATTGTGTTGACTTCATTCCACAGAACTCTTAAATTTTTGGTACTTACCTGTATTTGAAGGAATTAAAAACAAATATTTAAAATAAATATTACACATTGTACAAATCTTCAAAAAGATTTTATTCAATTTTCATAAAAAAAGTACCCCCCTTTTTCCAAAGCAAAAAAAATTGAAAAAATGGAAAAATCGGGTTTTAAAAAAAAACAAATAAAAGGGGGAAAAAAAAATTTTGCAATTTGGGGAAAAAAGTATTTCCCTTTGGGGGGTTATCTTTCCCCCCAAATTTTTTTCCCATTGAAAGTAACCATTTTTTCGGGGCTTTTTTACTTTTTTCCCTTTAATTTAGGGGTAGTGTTACTGGTAAAACAAAAGGGGGCGGGACGTGGTTTAAAATTTTACCCCTTCCTATGCTTTGGAAAATGGGGGGGAAAAAATTTTATAGATTTTTAAAAACAAATCCGCAAAAATGGATTTTTTTGGGTACTGGACTTTTAAAGCATGGGAAAAAAATATTTCCTTTTGCCCATCCCAATTTTTCCCGTTTTTTTTTTTGGACCCCAAAACTGAATCATTAATTTTGATTAAAATACTAAATATTTTTGGAATATTTTAACTTTTTTTAAAAAATTAATTTTTTGCCCAAATTTTCTTTGATCTTTGGGGGGAAATTGGGGGTTGTTTTTTGGGGGAAATTTTAAAATTTTTGGGGGGGACTAACCTTTCCCAAAGGGGGGCCGGGAAAGGAGTTTCCCACCTTAACATTTTCGGGACCCTTTTTTTGTGCCCTAACTTAATTAATAAAAGGGGTTCCCCCAAATCTTTCCCAAAGGGCCCTTCTTACCCCCCAAATCCATTTTCCTAAAGCCATCATGGCTCCCTGAGGCCCCCTTTTTTTCCCGGGGACCTTTAAGCAAAATTTTCGTGTTTCACTCGGGGAACGCTCACTTCCCTACTTATTTTTTTAAATGCGATTTCTATTTTGGGTTTAAAAAATTACCTTTGCCCTCTCTTTGCCCTTTTTAAACTGACCCATGTTACTGCACTTCCCAGAAAATTTAATTTTTTGGCAATTTGTTTTTTTGTTGGGGAATTTTTTTAAAATTTTATTTTTTGGCCCATTTTCGGGGAAAAAAAATACAATTTTTATTTGGGCCCAAAAAGTCCCCTGTTTACTTGGTCATTGAGGGAAATATAAAAAGGACAAAACTTTTTTAAAAAAAAGGGGGATTATTAGGGGTTTTTAAAATTTTTAATGGGACTTTTGGGGGTTGTTAAAAAAGGGGGCCTTTTTTTGGGTTGGCGAAACCTTTCCCCAAAAAACCACTTTGGCACATGAGTTGGGTTTTCCCCTTGTTGTTTTTTCCTTGGAAATTTGGATTTTTTTTAACATCCTTGTGGGGCCAATAAATGATTTTTCCTTTCAAAAGGGTCCCCCCTTTTAAAGGGTTTTTTATTTGCCTTATAGACAAATTCCATGTTATGTACTTCCTTGGGCCTCAGTTTTGTGTTCAGTAACATCATTACAAATGGAAATAAAGGTAGGTAAAGAAAATTTTTTTGAAAAGAAATAATTCCCTTTTTCAAAAAAAGGTTCCGTATTACGGGACTTATATTTTTTCGGGAAAACAGTCCAAATTTTGTAGAATAAAGATACTGGCGCATTAATTTATTTGAGAACTGTCCTAAATGTTGTTGCTATTGGAGTAATGTAATTCTTTTTTTTTTTGGAGGGAAGGAGGTTATTTGTTTAATTTGATCTCAAATATCACATTGTGTTTTGATCAAACATCAGTGAAGGTAGAAAATAATTAAAAGGTTTTTCCCATCTTAGACATGAAAGGGGAAATTTTGGTTGGGAATGCATTTTGGTCTGTTAGGTGCAGGTCCCACTGGTAGAACAGGCCCCCCCAACTTGAAACGGTGGACGGGAAAGGAAGTGGTTTGTCATGCTCATTCTTTTTGCGGTTACATAGTTACATTTTTTATTTGGGTTTTTTAAAAAAAAAGAAGTGTCCACCCAAGTTCAAAACCAAGGGGGGGGGAAAATTTGTGGTTGGGGGAGAGAGAAAAAGGGAAATTTAAGCCCAACCCTAAACCACGGGTTTAATCCCCTTGAAACCCAAAAGGGAACCAATCTGCTCCGGGGAAAACCTACCCTTGACCCCAGAGCCTCCCCCCAGCCGGGGATCCAAAATTTTTACATAAAAAAATTTACGTTTTAAATTTTATTCTTTGTTCCAGGTAGGAAATTTTATTTTTCGGGGGTTTCTTGCATGCACACAGCAGTTCGGAGGCCTGTCTTCAGCCCAATTTTGCGGGGGCCCCCCTTTTATTGATATGCCATAATTTTTTTTAAAAAACCCCCTTTTTAAGAATTAAAAAAATTTTCATATAATTTTTTTTTAATTCTAATAAAAAAGGCCCAATTTGTGTACTTTGGGGTTTTTGGGACCAAGAAAAAAAAAAAAGGGTTTTTTTTTTTTAAAGGGTTTAGTTGCAAAAAAAGAACCAAAAAAGGCCTTTTTCACTGTGTAAATCCTGAGAAAATCTGATCTAACTAAAGGAGCATGGGAATACCAGAACATTTGTTAGTTCTAAGGTGCAATTTATACATTGATCAGGAGGCTACAGCAAGGCTAAAAAGGAAAGGGGGGAAAAACTGGGGGGTTTTAAAAAAAGGCCCAAAAAAAGGTGTAAAAGGGGGGCCCTGCTTTACTCTCCCCTTATCCTTTCAATGAAATAAGAAAGAAGTCTCAGGGGAAGGGGGGACTAAAACAATGAAAAGAATGATGTGAGAATAGGTGGAAGATAACCCAAGGCCACTTTTTTATGCGATGCCCAGGGTCGGGATAAGGGTTTGTTTGGAGGTTGGGACCGCTGGGGGGCGCCACTTCTTTTCCGGGCGGGGGGGAAAGGGGGGGCCCCAAAAGGGAGGTACAGAGTGGGCTAAATTTTTCCTTTTGGAGGGCACTATTTTCCCTTATTTGATTAGGGAAACAAAAAATACCTTGTCCCAGTCGGGCGGGATGAAACAAACATAGAAAAAAGATTTGAATTTCCTTCCCCCTTATGAAGGGGAAAACAAAAAGTACATAGCCAGAAATTTAGATTGTCGTTCAATGGTGAAAGGGGAAAAAAAGATAATGAAAAACCTATTTAAAATTTTTGGGAATTTTAACCCTGTTTTTAAAATTGGTTTAATAAATTAATCCCCAAGGGGAATAAGCGGGTCAGGAATGTTAATGCAAATTGCTCTTGAAGGACAGAATTTTCAAATGCGGGAGGGGGGCCCCTTCCAAAACAA